>CM035837.1:430265871-430446595 GCA_020510985.1 Pholidichthys leucotaenia | reverse complement strand
AACAGGATCGGTGACAAAGGGCAGCCTTGGCGGAGTCCAACTCTCACTGGGAATGACTCCGACCGAGTGTTGGCAATACGAACCAAACTCTCACAACGGTCGTACAGAGACCGAATAGCTCGTAACAACAAGCCCGATACCCCATACTCCCGAAGCACCCCCCACAAAAATCCACGAGGGACGCGGTCAAATACCTTCTCCAAGTCCACAAAACACATGTAAACTGGTTGGGCAAACTCCCACGAACCCTCAAGAATTCTCGAGAGGGTAAAGAGCTGGCCCGATGTCCCACGGCCAGGACGAAAACCACATTGCTCCTCCTGAATCCGAGGTTCGACCAACGGCCGGACTCTCCTCTCCAGTACCTTGGCATAGACCTTCCCAGGGAGGCTGAGGAGTGTGATCCCTCTAAAGTTGGAGCACACCCTCCGGTCCCCTTTTTTGAAGAGAGGAACCACCACCCCGGTTTGCCATGCCAAAGGCACTGCCCCCGACCTCCACGCAATGTTGTAGAGGCGTGTCAACCATGACAACCCAACAACATCCAGGGCCTTGAGGTACCCGGGGCGAATCTCGTCCACCCCCGGGGCCCAGCCACCAAGGAGATTTTTAACCACCTTGGCGACCTCAGCCCCTGTGATAGGCGAGTCATCCCCCTCGTCCCCAAACCCTGCTTCCTCTGTGGAAGGCGTATCAGTGGGATTGAGGAGATCCTCAAAGTATTCCTTCCACCGCCCGACGATATCATGGATCGTCACCTTATCGTGGTGGGGGGGTTTGCGTGCCCCAGTGATCCCAGGAGCTATGTTGTCCGGGGGCAATTTGCCTCTGATAGGGTCTCCCAAGACAAACTGGTCCTGGGTGAAGGGCCACACTAAGAACGATCCAACAGACTCTCATGATAAATAGTATATCAAGGATTCAGTGTACCCCGCCCGGTATGGGGTTACCGGGGCCCCACCCTGGAGCCAGGCCTGGGGGAGGGGCTCGAAGGCTAGCGTCTGGTGGCCGGGTTTCCACCCATGGGACCCGGCCGGGCTCAGCCCGAAGGAGTTACATGGGTCTGCCCTCCAGTGGGTTCACCACCTGCAGGAGGGATCATGGGGGTCCGGTGCTATGTGGATTAGGTGGCGGTCAAAGGCGGAGACCTTGGCAGACTGATCCCAAGCTTTCTAAACTGGCTTTTGGTACGTGGAATGTCACCTCTCTGGTGGGGAAGGAGCCTGAGCTGGTGTACGAGGTTGAGCGATACCGGCTAGATATAGTCGGCCTCACCTCAACACACAGCTCCGGTTCCGGAACCAGTCTCCTGGAGAGGGGCTGGAGCTTGGCCTTTTCTGGAGTTGCCCCGGGCGAGAGGCGACGAGCAGGGGTGGGTATTCTTGTATCGCCCCACCTTGCTGCCTCTATATTGGAGTTTTCCCCGGTGGACGAAAGGGTTGCTTCCCTACGCCTTCGGGTTGGGAAACGGGTCCTGACCATCATTTGTGCCTATGCACCAAATGATGTTTCAGAGTACCCACCCTTTTTGGAGTCTGTGACTGGGGTGCTGGAGGGTACTCCTCCTGGAGACTCCATTGTCCTACTGGGGGACTTCAATGCGCATGTGGGCAACGACAGTGAAACCTGGAGAGGGGTGATTGGGAGGAACGGCCTGCCCGATCTGAACCTGAGTGGTGTTCAGTTATTGGACTTCTGTGCTAACCACAGTCTGTCCATAACGAACACCATGTTCAAGCATAAGGGTGTCCATATGTGCACCTGGCACCAGGACACCCTAGGTCGCAGGTCGATGATCGATTTTGTTATCGTATCATCAGACCTGCGACCGTATGTCTTTGACACCCGAGTAAAGAGAGGTGCAGAGCTGTCAACTGATCACCACCTGGTGGTGAGCTGGATCCGATGGCAGGGGAGGAAGCCATTCAGACCTGGTAGACCCAAACGTATAGTGAGGGTGTGCTGGGAGCGTCTGGCTGAGGCCCCTGCCCGGGAGGTCTTCAACTCCCACCTCCGGAAGAACTTCAACCACATTCCGATGGAGTCTGGAGACATGGAGTCTGAATGGGCCATGTTCTCCACCTCTGTTGTTGAAGCGGCGGCCCAGAGCTGCGGCCGCAAGGTGGTCGGTGCATCTCGTGGTGGCAACCCCCGAACCAAGTGGTGGACACCAGTGGTGAGGGGGGCCATTAAGCTGAAGAAGGAGTCCTATCAAGCTTGGTTGGCTTGTGGGACTCCCGAAGCAGCTGAGGTGTACCGGCAGGCCAAGCGGAGTGCAGCTCGGGTGGTTGCTGAAGCAAAAACGCGGGTATGGGAGGAGTTCGGTGAGGCCATGGAACAAATGGCCTCTATTTTACCAGTCCTATCTAAGGTTCTTGAAAAAGTTGTAGCTACACAGCTGATAGACTACTTACAAGACAGTCGACTTCTTCATCCACATCAATTTGGTTTTAGACCAGGATACTCAACAGAAACAGCAAATTGTTGCCTTATTGAAAACGTCAAACAGTCCTTGGACAGGGGTAATGTGGTAGGAGCTGTTTTTCTAGATCTCAAAAAGGCTTTCGATACTGTAAACCACAGTTTGCTTTTATCCAAAATGGTATCTTTTAACTTCTCCCCAGATACATTAGAATGGTTTGCATCTTATCTCCAGAATAGAGAACAGTGTGTAAAAGTTCACCAGGATAAATCCTCATTTTTAAACAACCGCATGGGTATCCCACAAGGGTCCATTCTTGGTCCTTTACTTTTCAGCATTTTTATTAATGACTTGCCGTTACACTGCTCAGCTGCAACATGCCAACTTTATGCAGATGATGCAGTTATTTACACAGCTGCCAAGACTCCAGCACAGGCTGCAGATGTACTGTCTACAAGTATGGTTGATGTCCAAGAGTGGCTCCTCAAGAACCATCTATTGCTGAACCTTCAGAAAACAGTCTCAATGTGCTTTTCAATCAAAAAATGTAACCTGCAACGTTTTAAAGTTAATATACATGATCATGACATCAGTTTAGCTACAGAATTCAAATACCTTGGCATTGTACTAGATCCTCAACTCAAATTTAATCTTCATATAAAGAAAATTTCAAAAACAGTAAAAAAAAATCTGAACTGCTTTAAATTAATTAGATATTACATACCTTACGAAGCAGCTGCACTGTATATGCATTCTATGGTTTTTTCTCATATATCATACTGTTTGACAGTCTGGGCTCAAGCAGCCCCTTCCACAATAAGACATAGGTTCATTATATAATCAAACCCTAAAAATCTTGGACAAAAAGCCCATTAGGTGGCATCACTGTAATGTTTTTTTTTTCCACAATATCTTTATTGAACCTTTTTTTTTTTAACAAACATGATACAAACAATCAAACACTAACACTAAAGTACTACAAAAAAAAAATGCACTAAAAACACCAACAACCACCAACAAAATCAAATCTTCAACAATGCTCCTCTGTTTAGTCTAGACAATCCAATACATAAGTATACATATTATGTTCACCAGTTTGGAATTTACAAGGTCCACACACATCATTCACCTTCTTCTTCAAGAGTTATGTTTAAATTTTTTACATAATCAATAAAAGGTCTCCATATATTCTCAAACACAATTTCCTTTGATTTCAGTATATATGTTATTCTTTCTAATGGAAGGTTTGTTAACATCTGTCTTAACCACTGAGTCACATCTGGTCTATGAGTCTTTTTCCATAATAGTGCAATACATTTTTTGGCATTAAGCAAACTGAGGTCTATGAATGTTCTTTCACTTTTATTAAAATTATGCTTTTCTGGGTACAGACCCAACAAAAACAGTTTAGGATTCAATATGATTTGTTTTGAGATTATTTTTTCAATTGTTACCCTCACCTCTTCCCAAAACATTCTTATTAATCTACATTCCCATAAACAATGAAATAGGGTTCCTTTACTTTCCATGCATTTTGTGCATGTATCTGGTATATTTTTGTTATATCTATTTAACTCCTCCGGTGTAACATACATCCGCATTAACCATTTGAAATGTATCAATTTAAGGCGTACATTTATTGATTTGGTTTGAGCTTCTGTACAAGCCAATTCCCATTGTTCCTCTGAAATTTCAGTTTGCAGATCTTCTTTCCAGTAGTTTAATCTTTTCAGTGAATTTTCACTTGAAGATAGTGTCAATGAGTTATAAAACTCTGAAATAATACCCTTTTTTAACTATCTTTCATCATCACTTTTTCCAAGGATGAATAAATAGGTCGAGTGAGAGCTTTATTTTGATTTGATCGAATAAATCGATTTCTTCCTCTCGGCGCCACACCAGTCGGCTGCCTTTTGCAACAGCGGCTCGATTCCGAGTTTTTTTTCCCTTCCTCTCTCTTTTGATCACTTTTTTTTTTTTCACCCCACTTATATCACGGACACACAGATCATCCCAAATGTCTCCTGAGCCGGTGGACGGAGCCACTGTTTATAGCAGGATACGATATAACAGGGAAGAGCTGCTAGCATTTAACCGCCACCCGGTCCCACTGGAAACACTCGACATACCGAGAGAACTGAGGCGAAAACGCCGCGGCTGCCGGGCTGGAGTAAGGCGGAGGACAAAAAATATAAGGTACAGACCCTCCCTTCCATCTGTTGTCATGGGAAATGTACGGTCGATACTGGGAAAGTTAGATGAGCTAGCGGCTATCTCCCGTTATGATAGCACTTACCGGGAGTGCTCTCTCCTTTTGTTTACTGAGACGTGGCTAACTGAACTAGCAGCAGATGCTAACATTGAGCTGGAGGGTTTTCACACGATACGAGCTGACCGAACACCAGAGAGTGGCAAAACTAGGGGCGGTGGAGTGATCATGTATGTTAACAACAACTGGTGCAGACCGGGACATATCACTGTTAAACAACGACACTGCAGCAAAGACATTGAGTTGCTAGCTGTTAGCATGAGGCCTACATATCTCCCGAGAGAACACTCACACGTGATCTGCATTGTTGTTTATGCAAATCCGACGGCGAACGCTGGGACAGCGCGTGACGTCATCCATTCAGTAACCAGCAGGCTGCAGACAGAACACCCAGATGCTCTTCTCCTCATCTCAGGCGATTTCAACCACGTTTCACTGTCTCCCATTCTGCCCACTTTCACCCAGTATGTCACATGCCACACTAGAGACAATAAAACACTGGATTTGTTCTACGCAAACACTAAGGAGGCGTACACCTCATCACAACTCCCCCCACTTGGGAGATCGGATCACAACTTGGTTCATCTCCGACCGGTGTACAAACCCCTAGTGCACAGACAACCTCCGGCCATGCACACTGTGGAGTTATGGTCTGAGGAGACAATGGACACTCTAAAGGACTGTTTTGAAGCCACTGCCTGGAAGCAGCTCTGCGATCCACATGGTGAGGACATCGATGGCCTCATTCACACCTTCACGGGCTACCTCAGCTTCTGTGTGGACAAATCCGTTCCCACCAAGACCATACGGCGTCACTCAAACAACAAACCCTGGATCAACCCTGAGATAAAAACACTTCTGAGAGAGAAGAAGAGGATCTTCAGGTCGGGGAACAGGGAGATGCTGAAGTCCGTACAGAGGGAGCTGAGGAGAAAGATCAGAGAAGGCAAGGACAGCTTCAGGAAGAAGATGGAGGACAAGCTGCAACAGAGCGACATCAGCGGGGTCTGGAGAAACCTCAAAACCATCTCGGGGCTCCAGAATACCTCCCCCCAGGCCACGGGGGGCAGGGAGTGGGCGAACAACCTGAATCTGTTTTTCAATAGATTTGACCAACCGCCCTCCCCCCTGTCTGCACAACAACCACTGCTGCCTCTAAGAAATCAAGTCCTGCTACCCACTCCCCACTCCACCGACACCCCCCCCACTCCCAACACACAGCCCCCCATCCTGACCCTGACCAAGACCCAGGTGAGGACGGAGCTGAGGAAGATCAAGGCGAGGAAGGCGGCGGGACCGGACGGCATCAGCGCAAAGCTCCTCAAGTCCTGTGCAGACCAGCTGTGTGGGATTGTGACGTATATCTTCAACATGAGCCTGAAACTGGGGAGGGTACCACAGCTGTGGAAAACATCTTGTGTGGTACCTGTACCAAAAACTTCCCACCCCAAAGACCTGAACAGCTTCAGACCGGTGGCCTTGACGTCCCACTTGATGAAGACCCTGGAGAGACTGCTCCTTGCTCATCTCCGCCCCCTGGTGGAACCAGCGATGGATCCACTCCAGTTCGCCTACCAGCATGGCATTGGGGTGGAGGATGCGGTGATCTTCCTCCTTCACCGTTCTCTGTCCCACCTGGAGAAGCCCGGGAATATGGTGAGGATCATGTTCTTTGACTTCTCCAGTGCTTTCAACACCATCCAACCGATGATCCTGAAGGACAAGCTGCTGCGCGCAGGGGTGGACCAGCACCTGTCATCATGGATCCTGGACTACCTCACGAACCGGCCTCAGTTTGTGAGAACCCGGGACTGTGTTTCCGACACGATCATCAGTAGCACGGGGGCCCCCCAGGGAACGGTGCTGGCTCCCTTCTTGTTCACTCTTTATACTGCGGACTTCTCACACAACACAACACATTGCCATCTACAGAAGTTCTCTGATGACTCTGCGATCGTTGGTCTCATCTCCAGCGGAGATGAAGCTGAGTACAGAGGGCTTATCCAGGACTTTGTGGACTGGTGCCATCGGAACTGCCTCCAGATCAACGCGAGGAAAACTAAGGAGCTGGTGGTGGACTGCCGCAGGCATGGGCAGCCCCTCACAGCACCAGTAAATATACAGGGAACAGACATCGAGATGGTGACATCCTACAAGTACCTGGGTATTCATCTGAACAATAAACTAGACTGGTCACACAATACTGACGCACTCTACAAGAAGGGACAGCGCAGGCTGTTCCTGCTGAGGAGACTCAGGTCTTTTGGTGTACAAGGGGCGCTGCTGAAGTCATTCTATGACACGGTGGTGGCATCAGCCATCACTTTTGGAGTGGTCTGCTGGGGCAGTGGCATTACTGCAGCCGATAGGAAGAGACTGAACAAACTGATTAAGAAAGCTAGCTCTGTCCTGGGGCAACGCCTTGATCCGATGGAGGAGATAGGAGAGAGAAGGACGGTGGCTAAACTGTCATCTCTGCTGGAGTCCGAGTTCCACCCTATGCAGGACATACTGGATGCACTGAGGAGCTCATTTAGCAGCAGACTACATCATCCCAGGTGCACAACCGAGAGGTTTCGTAGGTCCTTCCTACCAACGGCTGTCAGACTGTACAACCTAAGCAGGGCTGCTCGCAGAGATAGCAAAAAGACGTAACAAACTAATAGTTTTTTGAATGCAAAAGATGCAATAGACTTACACAATGGTCCTCTCCGGCATACAACTGGGAACATACCGGTCGCTATGGAGGGTGAGAATATGTATGGGCACATAATCATACCATGTAGGATAACTAAGTAGACTGTTATGCTGTTTCATCCCATCTAGCAACAATGCTCTGCACTGTGTGTGTTTATATATTTACATATTTATTCCATCTAGCTACAATGCTCAGCACTGGGTGTGTTTATATTTATATATCTATATATTTATTCCATCTAGCTACAATGCTCCGTACTGTGTTTTTATATATCTACATATTATTCCATCTAGCTACATTGCTCTGCACTGTGTGTGTTTATATACTTGCATATTTATTCCACCTAGCTGCAATGCTCCGTACTGTAGGTGTTTATATATTTACATATTTATTCCATCTAGCTACAATGCTCTGCACTGTGTTCATATATTCATATATTTATTCCATCCAGCTACAATGCTCTGCACTGTGTGTCTGTGTGTGTGTGTGTATATATATATTTTATAGTAATATGTACATATGTATATTAGCTGCTCTTGCTTGCTTGTTTTTTTTTTTTTTTCTTTTTTCTTGCCTTCTGATTGTTGCTCTGAGTGTTGCTATCCCTGTGCTGTTGCAATCCTGGAATTTCCCCATTGTGGGACTAATAAAGGCTTATCTTATCTTATCTTATCTTAAAGTTTCTAAGTTGAAGATATTTAAAAAAATGTGTTCTATTGAGATTAAATTTGATCCTCAGCTCTTCAAAAGACATTATGTTATCTGCACATGGCAAATATAAATCCTGAATCTTTTGTATCCCTTTTAAATCCCATACTTTAAATACAGCGTCCGCTCTCCCTGGTTTAAAATATTGATTACCCCATATTGGACTAAATTGTGACAATAACTGTGGTTCTTTTAAATAATTTTTAGCTTCACACCATATTTTGATCATATGCTTTACAAATGGATTTTTAACTTGTTTTTGTAATTTTTTTGCCGAATCTGAGTATATGAATATGGGAAGAGGTAAAGGTAAATTGTATGATTACATTTCAGTCCAGTGAGGGAGATCATTTGATGAAAAATAATATGTCATAGACCTCAGTTGTGCCGACCAATAATACAACATAAAATTTGGACATTTCAGACCTCCACGATCAAATGGTAAATATAATAAAGACAGACGTAATCTAGCCCTCCTGTTGTTCCATATAAATTCCACTAACTTTTTTTTTATTCTTGAGAATAAATCTAAAGGTGGTGATAAGGGAATGTATTGAAATAAATAAAGTATTTTAGGTAAAATATTACTTTTAAGTATATTGATTCTCCCGATCATCGACATTGGTAGTGACATCCATCTCTGAGTTAATTCATTGATATCTGACATTAAGGCTTCATAGTTGACACTGGCGACTGATTCTAGCTTAGGCACAATTTGGATTCCTAAATATTTAAACTGATTTACAACACTGAATTGATTTACCTCAGGGGCTGGGTAATTTCTCTGGGTCTCATTTAGCATTAATATTGAAGATTTAGTTTTATTTATTTTATATCCTGATATTTCCCCAAAATTCTTTATTAAATTCAACAAGGTTGGAATTGATTTTTTTAGATTCGACATAAACAAAATTATGTCATCGGCGTACAGGGAGATTTTATGTTCTGTTGGTCCAACTTTAATTCCATATATTTGTGAATGTAAACGTATCGCTATCGCTAAAGGTTCAATTGCCATAGTAAACAGTAAAGGTGAAAGTGGACAGCCTTGTCGACATCCTCTATTGATTTTTATTGGTTTTGAAATATTGTTATTTGTTAGGATTTCTGCTGTAGCATTATTGTATATTATTTGAACCCATTTTATGAAATTATTTCCAAGTCCAAACCTTTGTAGGACTTCAAAAAGAAAGGGCCATTCAACTCTATCAAAGGCCTTTTCGGTGTCCAGTGATAGGAGAGCTGTATCCGGTGCTTCTTTATTAAAATAAATAATATTAAATAGTCTTCTTACATTATGGAAGCCTTGTCTTCCCTTTATAAAGCCATTCTGATCTCGATTAATAATATTTGGTAAAATTTCTTGTATTCGTCTTGCTAAAATTTTACAGATTATCTTAAGGTCGGCATTTAATAGGCTTATTGGTCTCATATTTTCACATTTATTAGAGGGCTTACCTGGTTTTGGCAGCAGTATAATTAAGGCATTATTTATGTATGATGGTAAATTATTATTTTGAAATGCTTCTAAAACCATTTCCAAAAAAGGTTTTATTAATTTATTCTTAAAATTTTTTATAAAGGTCAACTGGAAGACCATCTGGTCCTGCACTTTTTCCTGATTTCATATTATCAATGGCTAGCCCAACTTCTTCTTGACTAATTTTAGACTCCAATATCTCCCTGTTTTCATTTGGAATACACGGTATAGATAGTTCGTTCAAAAACCCATTTAGTTTTGTTAAATCAGATTCATTTTTGGTATCATATAATTTTTCATAGTAATCTCTAAAGGCTCTATTAATTTCTAAAGGATCTATAACTACCTGTCCCTTACTTATAATACTGGTAATTGGTGTTTTAATTTCTAATTGTTTAATCTGCCATGCTAATAATTTTCCTGATTTTTCACCTTGTTCATAAAAAGATTGTTTCAATCTTAGAAGACTCGAGGCAGCTCTATTCGCTGATTTTTTGTCGTATTCAGCTCTCAAAATCAGTAATTCATTCTCCAACCTTGGGTCACTTCCTGCATACACTTTTTCCTGAAGACTTTTTATTTTATGTTCCAATTTAGCTCTCTCCTCTCGAGTCTTCTTAGATTTTGATCCTGTATAACTAATAATATGTCCCCTAATAAAAGCTTTGAAAGCCTCCCACTTTACACATGCTGATGTTTGTGTAGTATTGATGTCAAAGAACTCGTCTATCTGTTTTTCTATATACTTGACAAATTCCTCATCCTGAAGCCATTTATGCTGAAATTGCCATCTACCTGATTCCTTTGTCAATTTTTTATCTACATATATTAGACAACAGGGTGCATGATCAGAGATCACGATGTTATCATAAAAGCAGTTTTGAATCTTGGACCTTAATTCTGTGGAAATCAAAAAATAATCAATACGTGAGAATGTCTTGTAGGTACTGGAATAACAAGAATAGGCTTTAACTTGTGGTTTCATTTCTCTCCATATATCTAACAATCTCAATTCTTTCATAAAATGATTAATAGTCATCCTACATCCATTGTGCGTACAATCCAGTCCTGTTGATCTATCTATACCTGGATTCAATGTACAATTAAAATCCCCTGCTATTATATGTTGCCCTGTAAGTGATGATAAGATAAGAAATAAATTAGCAAAGACACTGTAATGTTTTAAAAAAATACAACCTATTGAGTTTTGAGAGCTTCATTGACCTCTGTTTTCTGAAATTAACGTTCAAATGTTTCCATAAATCAGCACCCGAGCCACTTGCTGGTTTCGTCCAAAGACAGGACAGCAGCAGAGCCACCAGGAGTTCTGTTAATAACTGTAAAATATTCCACCGCAGAACCACATTTGGACAAACAGCTTTCTCTATAAAGGGCAGTCACATCTGGAACACAATGCCAAATGTAATTAAAATAATAACGGACTTTAAAACATTCACTAAAAAGGTTAAAAACTGGCTGAAAAATAAACAAGAATGTGCTCATGTATGAATTAATTGTCTGCAAAGTGACAGCGAATGAAGGGAAGGAATAAATGTGTTTGTTTATAGTGAGTGACGAAGGGAGGGAGGCCTGAAATAGGCAAATGTGAGTTGTGTTATATGTGTTAAATGTGAGTCTGGCTGTTATATTTGTGTATTTATAATATTTATAATATTTATGTTAAATGTGAGTCAGGCTGTTATATTTGTGATTTATAATATTTATAATATTTATAATTGTGTATTTATAATCTTTCTGCATTGATGTATGTGGTTATTGTGCATTTTTTTTTTCCTTTACTTGATTCTCTTTTCTAAAGCCCATCCAGGGACAAGAGTTGCAAATTAGCTAATAGCTATACACTCTATGTGCAACACATCAGATTGATTGTCTTTGATTAATTGTCTATGTTTATTGCACTGTCCCTGTCAAATAAACTAATCTATCTATCTATCAAGACTTTCGGTTGGCTTCAAAGAGATTCTGGCAAACTGTCCGGCGGCTCAGGAGGGGAAAGCAGCACCCCGTCCACACTGTGTATGGTGAGGATGGGACACTGTTGACTTCCTTGTAAATGTGCAACATATTTCTGCTAAGTTCCCATCTTTTTCTCTGAAAATAGCAACTTTTTTCCTTGTAAATGTAACACTTTTTAATGCTATTTTTTTTCTTATGTAGCTATGACTGAATCATTTTATTTTATAGGACCAAAGTCACAGGATCCATCCATCTTCTTCTGCTTAATCCTTTTTGGGTTGTGGGGGGCTGGAGCCTATCCCAGCATCTTTGGGTGAGAGGCAGGGTCCACCCTGGACAGATCGCCAGTCCGTCGCAGGGCCAACACAGAGAGACAGACAACCATTCACTCTCACAGTCACACCTAAGGACAATTTAGAATCCCCAGTTTGATGCCAGTTAACCTAACCTGCATGTTTTTGGCCTGTGGGAGGAAACCGGAGTACCTGGACAAAACCCACGCAGACATGGGGAGAACATGCAAACTCCACACAGAAGGGTCACCGATGGTCAGGGGTGGGAGCGATCTCTTCTTGCTGTGCTGCACAGTGCTAACCACTGCGCCACCGAGCTGCCCAGGATCTCCCGTCTTAATCAGACGTATTTCTGGAGCGTGGAGAAGAGAAACCCAACCGTTGGTGGACCAGCGACTCTCTATAAACTCCTACGACTCTCTATAAACTCCCACCACGGCGTACAGCCACATTGTAGCCGCATTTGGCAGAAATGAGACAGATTCAGAATCATCGGCAGCTTTAAATCTAACTGGCAGTCGATGAAATCAGAGAAGAGAAACCAAAGAGAGCTTCACTTCACCTCTGAACACCGATGGCAGAAATCTGAGCCCTGCACAAAGCTGCACAGAATAAAACGAGTCAGCTCTGATAGAAACTAAAATGTGCAAAAAAGACCATTTTATAGGTAAAGAAAAAAGGGAAATTATGAGGGAAAACTAGCAAATTTAAGAGAAAAAAATAATCATGAATTTAAAAGAACCTTTTCAAATTGATTTAAAAAGTCACAAACTTATATGAAAAGCCACAATTTTATGAATAAAAAGGGAAATAATGAGGAAAAAAATCATAAACTTGGGAGAAAATGTCACAAAATTACAAAAATAAAACTTAATATAATTAAAAAATAAAGTAAAACAAAAAAGCAAAATAAGACTAAACCAAATAAAAAAATACAAAATAAAGTAAAACAAAACACAACAAAATAAAAAAGTTAAATAAAAAAACTAAAGTAAAATATGATCAATTAAAACGAAAATTAAAAAACTAAATAAAATAACAAAATAAAAAATAAATAAAAAAATAAAGTAAAACAAAAAACAAAATAAAGTAAAATAAAACCAAATAGAATAAAAAAAAACCAAATAAAGCTAAATAAAATTAAACATAAAATTAAATAAATAAATAGAACAGACTTTACTGTCATTGTACAGTTGTACAGTACAACAAACTTGTGGGTTCTCCACCAGGCTACTGTGCAATAAAGTAAGAGAGAAGAATTTTCAGATTTCTTATAAATTTGCAACTTTTTCCTAAAAAAATTTGTGACATTTTTCTCATAAATTTGTGACTTTTTTCCTGTAAATTTTCAACTTTAATTTTTACTCATAAATTTGCCAATTTTCTTTTTGTAAATTCACAATTTTTACCTGTAAATTTAAAACTTTTATCTCATAGATTTGCAATTTTTTCCTCAAAAATTTGTGACTTTTTTCTCAAAATTTTGCAAATTTTTACTCCTAAATTTGCTAATTTATTCTTTTACAAAATCTAATAATTATAAATCAATAATAATTACAACTTAATTTGCAACTGTTTTTCTTGTTGATTTGCAACTTTTCTCAAAAATATTGGGAATTTTTTCTCATAAATTTGTCACTTTCTTCCTGTCAATTTTCAACTTTTTTAAATATATTTTCAAATTCTCATAAATTTTCAACTTTTTCCTAAAAAAAAAAAAAAAAAAAAAAGTGACTTTTCGCCCATGAACTTTAATTTTTTACTCATAAATTTGCAATTTTTTTTCTTATAAATTCACAGTTTATACCTGTAAATTTATAAATTTTTTTTCCTTATAGATCTGCAGCTTTTTCCTCAAAAATTTGTAACTTTTTTTAAATTTGCAATTTCATCTGGATTCTGGTTACATTTTGATTCTGTGTAATTAAATAATTCATGACTTTTCTCATTTTTAAATTAGCATCTTTTACCATGTCTTTGCGCCTTTATTCTTGCAAATGTGAACTGCATTTACATTTATACGTTTGTACCTCATGCTTAATTGGTGAACACCCCATCCCCCTTGTTAAAAATCTTCCTTGTAAATGTGCAACATATTTCTGCTAAGGTCCCATCTTTTTCTCTGAAAATAGCAACTTTTTTCCTTGTAAATGTAACACTTTTTAATGCTATTTTTTTTTCTTATGTAGCTATGACTGAATCATTTTATTTTATAGGACCAAAGTCACAGGATCCATCCATCTTCTTCCGCTTAATCCTTTTTGGGTTGTGGGGGGCTGGAGCCTATCCCAGCATCTTTGGGCGAGAGGCAAGGTCCACCCTGGACAGATCGCCAGTCCGTCGCAGGGCCAACACAGAGAGACAGACAACCATTCACTCTCACAGTCACACCTAAGGACAATTTAGAATCCCCAGTTTGATGCCAGTTAACCTAACCTGCATGTTTTTGGCCTGTGGGAGGAAACCGGAGTACCTGGACAAAACCCACGCAGACATGGGGAGAACATGAAAACTCCACACAGAAGGGTCACCGATGGTCAGGGGTGGGAGCGATCTCTTCTTGCTGTGCTGCACAGTGCTAACCACTGCGCCACCGAGCTGCCCAGGATCTCCCGTCTTAATCAGACGTATTTCTGGAGCATGGAGAAGAGAAACCCAACCGTTGGTGGACCAGCGACTCTCTATAAACTCCTATGACTCTCTATAAACTCCGACCACGGTGTACAGCCACATTGTAGCCGCATTTAGCAGAAGCGAGACAGACTCAGAATCATCGGCAGCTTTAAATCTAACTGGCAGTCGATGAAATCAGAGAAGAGAAACCAAAGAGAGCTTCACTTCACCTCTGAACACCGATGGCAGAAATCTGAGCCCTGCACAAAGCTGCACAGAATAAAACGAGTCAGCTCTGACAGAAACTAAAATGTGCAAAAAAAAGACAATTTTATAGGTAAAGAAAAAAGGGAAATTATGAGGGAAAACTAGCAAATTTAAGAGAAAAAAAAATAATCATGAATTTAAAAGAACCTTTTCAAATTTATTTAAAGAGTCACAAACTTATATGAGAAGCCACAATTTTATGAATAAAAAGGAAAATAATGAGGAAAAAAAATCATAAACTTGGTAGAAAATGTCACAAAATTACAAAAATAAAACTTAATATAATTAAAAAATAAAATAAAGTAAAACAAAAAAGCAAAATAAAACTAAACCAAATAAAAAAATACAAAGTAAAAAACACAACAAAATAAAAAGGTTGAATAAAAAACTAAAGTAAAATATGATCAGTTAAAAAGAAAATTAAAAAACTAAATAAAATAAAATAAAAAATAAATTAAAAAAAATAAAGTAAAACAAAAAACAAAATAAAGTAAAATAAAACCAAATAAAATAGATAGAATAAAAAAACAAATAAAGCTAAATAAAATTAAATTAAACAAAGTTAAATAAATAAATAGAATAGACTTTATTGACTTCCGGTTATGGCTGCCACGTAGGACGGACGTGTCTCGCTCTGCTCTGCTCCTGGAGAAAAAAATCGGCAAATAACTCTCTCATTTGGGACAGAACGTATCCCAGCATTTGGGCGAGGATATGTCGGCGAAGCCTAAGGCTGGAAAACCAGGAAAAGGAAAAAGCGAGCCGCCGAAACAGTCCAAATTAACGGACTTTCAGGTCTGTGACGCAGCAAACAAAACTCCATATATGGCGGAGGAGGCTGGCAACGGTGCGATTTCTGCGGGGAATGGCGCAGATGCGCTGATGGCTGCCATGAGTTCAATGAGAGCGGACTTTTCCTCTAGATTTGATGGGATTATGACAGCGTTGGAAGGAATAAGAAAGGAATTGGGTGACTGTGTAGAACGAACGGCGCAGATGGAGCTCCGTCTCGCTAGTGCTGAAGATGACGTCACCCGTCTTCAATTAAAGGTGCGCACTTTGGAAAAAAAAAATAAATCTCTGGAAGATAATATTTTGGATTTGGAATCTCGGTCGAGACAGAATAATTTGAGGCTGGTGGGTCTTCCAGAGGAATCAGAAGGTCGGGACGTATGTTCCTTTCTGGAAAAGTGGATTCCGGAGGTGCTGGGCAGCGAGGAGTTGCAATCAGCAGTGGTTCTGGAAAAAGCACATCGTATTGGCCCACGGAGAGATAAGGGACCGCCGAGGACCTTAATTATGAAGTTTCTTAGCAACAGAGACAGGATGAAGATCTTCAACGCTGCACGTGCTAAAGGAGAGATTAAACACCAGGACCAGCAGGTGCGGTTCTACCCAGATTTGGCCACAGGAATCCAGCAATTGAGGAAGCAGTTTGATCCCGTACGTAAGGAGCTGCGCAACCTTGGGATTTGTCATGGTGTAATCTATCCTGCGAGACTGCTGACCACGTATGAGGGCAGAACCCACATCTTCAAGACCCCAGAGGAGGCGCAGGAGTTCATCAAGAAGATCAAAGAAGAAGAAGAGACTGGTGGGAGCTAAGCATGAACAAAATATAAGGTAGAATAATTAAGCATTTGCACAGGCATCTGACTGACTTGAAGTAAATAGTAAGTTTACAAAATATAGATTGTATTATATATTAAAAAAACAAAACAAAAACAAAACAAAAAAAAAAAAAACTACGATGTACAAAGTTGTTAAAAATTTTGGAGTTAAGTTGGAAAACTACAGAGGAGAGTTAATGTTACGTCATTAAAAGCAGTAGAGTTAGTGTGATTGGGAGGATGAAGAAGGAGTGGCTTAGGCTGTTCCCGGTGGGTGTGGAACGGTCGATGGCTATATCGGGAGACAGAATTTTTCTTTTGATTTTGGGGGGTTTGCCACAAGTGTGGGAAGGGGAAATTTGTTTGTGTGTAGTTTGTAGGATGAATGTTCAACCACTCATGTTTTTGCTTCTCTGTATGAGCATGTTTACACTGCAAGGTAATCCCAAACTCTCTATTGATCATGGACCAAAGTGTTAATCTTAATTTAACTTCATGGAATTGCAGAGGTCTACAAAATTTAAAAAAACTTAAACAAGTTATGAATAAAATAAAGGACATGGGTTCAAGAATTGTGTTTTTACAAGAAACTCATCTGATAGAGGAGGATGTTAAAAGAATTAGGAGTAGATGGCAGGGAAGTGTATTCACCTCTTCATTTTCATCCCGAGCCAGGGGAGTTATGACTCTCATACATAAATCAGTTCCTTTTCAAGTGAAAAATGTAATTGGAGACAAATTTGGAAGATATGTAATCATTCAAGGTTCTTTGCTATTAGAAAATATAAATCTTGTGAACTTATATGGTCCCAATATAGATGATCAGAAGTTCTTTGCTAATTTATTTCTCATCTTATCATCACTTACAGGGCAACATATAATAGCAGGGGATTTTAATTGTACATTGAATCCAGGTGTGGATAGATCAACAGGACTGGATTGTACGCACATTGGATGTAGGATGACTATTAATCATTTTATGAAAGAATTGAGATTGTTAGATATATGGAGAGAAATGAAACCACAAGTTAAAGCCTATTCTTGTTATTCCAGTACCTACAAGACATTCTCACGTATTGATTATTTTTTGATTTCCACAGAATTAAGGTCCAAGATTCAAAACTGCTTTTATGATAACATCGTGATCTCTGATCATGCACCCTGTTGTCTAATATATGTAGATAAAAAATTGACAAAGGAATCAGGTAGATGGCAATTTCAGCATAAATGGCTTCAGGATGAGGAATTTGTCAAGTATATAGAAAAACAGATAGACGAGTTCTTTGACATCAATACTACACAAACATCAGCATGTGTAAAGTGGGAGGCTTTCAAAGCTTTTATTAGGGGACATATTATTAGTTATACAGGATCAAAATCTAAGAAGACTCGAGAGGAGAGAGTTAAATTGGAACATAAAATAAAAAATCTTCAGGAAAAAGTGTATGCAGGAAGTGACCCAAGGTTGGAGAATGAATTACTGATTTTGAGAGCTGAATACGACAAAAAATCAGCGAATAGAGCTGCCTCGAGTCTTCTAAGATTGAAACAATCTTTTTATGAACAAGGTGAAAAATCAGGAAAATTATTAGCATGGCAGATTAAACAATTGGAAATTAAAACACCAATTACCAGTATTATAAGTAATGGACAGGTAGTTATAGATCCTTTAGAAATTAATAGAGCCTTTAGAGATTACTATGAAAAATTATATGATACCAAAAATGAACCTGATTTAACAAAACTAAATGGGTTTTTGAACGAACTATCTATACCGTGTATTCCAAATGAAAACAGGGAGATATTGGAGTCTAAAATTAGTCAAGAAGAAGTTGGGCTAGCCATTGATAATATGAAATCAGGAAAAAGTGCAGGACCAGATGGTCTTCCAGTTGACCTTTATAAAAAATTTAAGAATAAATTAATAAAACCTTTTTTGGAAATGGTTTTAGAAGCATTTCAAAATAATAATTTACCATCATACATAAATAATGCCTTAATTATACTGCTGCCAAAACCAGGTAAGCCCTCTAATAAATGTGAAAATATGAGACCAATAAGCCTATTAAACGCCGACCTTAAGATAATCTGTAAAATTTTAGCAAGACGAATACAAGAAATTTTACCAAATATTATTAATCGAGATCAGAATGGCTTTATAAAGGGTAGACAAGGCTTCCATAATGTAAGAAGACTATTTAATATTATTTATTTTAATAAAGAAGCACCGGATACAGCTCTCCTATCATTGGACGCCGAAAAGGCCTTTGATAGAGTTGAATGGCCCTTTCTTTTTGAAGTCCTACAAAGGTTTGGACTTGGAAATAATTTCATAAAATGGGTTCAAATAATATACAATAATGCTACAGCAGAAATCCTAACAAATAACAATATTTCAAAACCAATAAAAATCAATAGAGGATGTCGACAAGGCTGTCCACTTTCACCTTTACTGTTTACTATGGCAATTGAACCTTTAGCGATAGCGATACGTTTACATTCACAAATATATGGAATTAAAGTTGGACCAACAGAACATAAAATCTCCCTGTACGCCGATGATATAATTTTGTTTATGTCGAATCTAAAAAAATCAATTCCAACCTTGTTGAATTTAATAAAGAATTTTGGGGAAATATCAGGATATAAAATAAATAAAACTAAATCTTCAATATTAATGCTAAATGAGACCCAGAGAAATTACCCAGCCCCTGAGGTAAATCAATTCAATGTTGTAAATCAGTTTAAATATTTAGGAATCCAAATTATGCCTAAGCTAGAATCAGTCGCCAGTGTCAACTATGAAGCCTTAATGTCAGATATCAGTGAGTTAACTCAGAGATGGATGTCACTACCAATGTCGATGATCGGGAGAATCAATATACTTAAAAGTAATATTTTACCTAAAATACTTTATTTATTTCAATACATTCCCTTATCACCACCTTTAGATCTATTCTCAAGAATAAAAAAAAAGTTAGTGGAATTTATATGGAACAACAGGAGGGCTAGATTACGTTTGTCTTTATTATATTTACCATTTGATCGTGGGGGTCTGAAATGTCCAAATTTTATGTTGTATTATTGGTCGGCACAACTGAGGTCTATGACATATTATTTTTCATCAAATGATCTCCCTCACTGGACTGAAATGGAATCATACAATTTACCTTTACCTCTTCCCATATTCATATACTCAGATTCGGCAAAAAAATTACAAAAACAAGTTAAAAATCCATTTGTAAAGCATATGATCAAAATATGGTGTGAAGCTAAAAACTATTTAAAAGAACCACAGTTATTGTCACAATTTAGTCCAATATGGGGTAATCAATATTTTAAACCAGGGATTGCGGACGCTGTATTTAAAGTATGGAATTTAAAAGGGATACAAAAGATTCAGGCTTTATATTTGCCATGTGCAGACAACATAATGTCTTTTGAAGAGCTGAGGATCAAATTTAATCTCAATAGAACACATTTTTTTAAATATCTTCAACTTAGAAACTTTATTCGATCAAATCAAAATAAAGCTCTCACTCGACCTATTTATTCATCCTTGGAAAAAATGATGATAAAAGATAGTAAAAGAAAGGGTATTATTTCAGAGTTTTATAACTCATTGACACTATCTTCAAGTGAAAATTCACTGAAAAGATTAAACTACTGGAAAGAAGATCTGCAAATTGAAATTTCAGAGGAACAATGGGAATTGGCTTGTACAGAAGCTCAAACCAAATCAATAAATGCACGCCTTAAATTGATACATTTCAAATGGTTAATGCGGATGTATGTTACACCGGAGGAGTTAAATAGATATAACAAAAATATACCAGATACATGCACAAAATGCATGGAAAGTAAAGGAACCCTATTTCATTGTTTATGGGAATGTAGATTAATAAGAATGTTTTGGGAAGAGGTGAGGGTAACAATTGAAAAAATAATCTCAAAACAAATCATATTGAATCCTAAACTGTTTTTGTTGGGTCTGTACCCAGAAAAGCATAATTTTAATAAAAGTGAAAGAACATTCATAGACCTCAGTTTGCTTAATGCCAAAAAATGTATTGCACTATTATGGAAAAAGACTCATAGACCAGATGTGACTCAGTGGTTAAGACAGATGTTAACAAACCTTCCATTAGAAAGAATAACATATATACTAAAATCAAAGGAAATTGTGTTTGAGAATATATGGAGACCTTTTATTGATTATGTAAAAAATTTAAACATAACTCTTGAAGAAGAAGGTGAATGATGTGTGTGGACCTTGTAAATTCCAAACTGGTGAACATAATATGTATACTTATGTATTGGATTGTCTAGACTAAACAGAGGAGCATTGTTGAAGATTTGATTTTGTTGGTGGTTGTTGGTGTTTTTAGTGCATTTTTTTTTTTTGTAGTACTTTAGTGTTAGTGTTTGATTGTTTGTATCATGTTTGTTAAAAAAAAAAAAGGTTCAATAAAGATATTGTGGAAAAAAAAAGAATAGACTTTATTGTCATTGTACAGTTGTACAGTACAATGAACTTGTGGGTTCTCCACCAGGCTACTGTACAATAAAGTAAGAGAGAAGAATTTAAATAAAACACCGTTACAGAAGACACAATTAACCAAACAACTGAAATAAAAATAAAAATAGCCCACAGGTCACTACCTGTATACAGGTACGGTAGTGGCTTCACGGGTGGAACTATGTACATAGGAGTGCGGACTGCAGAACACATAATGGAGTAAAATGGGCCAAGAATTATGGAAAATATGTACAGTAGTGATTAAACAGATGGGTCAATATACATGAAAGTGAGGAGTGCAAAGACAGGTGAGTTATTGTGATAATTAAAAGGTCCTCAGTTCTGAGCACGTGAACATTCAGAGGGAGGGGGGTGGGGCCTCTGACTGTTTGCAGTTCGGATGGCCCAGGGGAAGAAACCGTCAGTTGTGGGACCTGATCGATCTGAACCGTCGTCCAGAGGGAAGCAGGTCAAACAGGTGGTGGGCGGGATGTGAGGGGTCTGCTGTGATGGCCTTGATCCTTCTGAGACAGGAGGATCTGGAGATGTCTTCCAGGGAGGGCAGAGGGCCGCCAATAAATTTTTGGGCGGTGTTGATGAGCCTCTGCACAGCCTTCCTGTTCTCGGCCGTGCAGCCGGCGTACCACATACCCAGACAGTAGGTGAGCAATAAAATAAAATAAATAAAATAATGATAAAATAAAATAATAATGGTTCAATATAACCTTAATTTTTTTTTTAAATCACACATTAACAAGAAAATGTCACAAAATTAAGTGAAAAAGAACATTTTTATTATTTTCAGAGTATAAAAATAATCTACAAGAAGAAGGGGGAAAAATAAAAAAAAAAGTATTTTTTAAAAAAACCCACCAAAATCTCCAAGGTCAGAAAAAGTTTCAATTTATGAGAATAGAAGTTGCAAATTTTAAGAGAAAAAAAACTCCAATAAAAAATACAAAATGTTCAACAAAAATGCCAAATTAATGAGAGAAAAGTCACATAAAATAAACTAGAAAAGCACTCAGCGCATACCTCCACCAAGGCTCCTTCCGTTTCTCATGGATCACCTCCAAAATGTAACGGGTTTGTGTGTAGGCCTATAGCCACTTGTGGTGAAAATTGCATCAAAGTCTGTCCATCAGTTTTGGCATATTGTTGCTAACACACTGTGAGAAGATAAGAGCCTTGGCTGAGGTATGCATTCTCAGATCATCACCAAAATATAATGGGTTCCTCTGTAGGCCAAGAAGCACCTGTGGTGAAAATTTTATCCAAATCCATCCTGTAGTTTTTGTGTAATCCTGCTGCACAAATACAAAGAAAGCCCTTGGTGGAGGTATGCACTCTCAGATCATCACCAAAATCTAATCATCTGTTCCCCGTGCCATTACACACCTTTCCTGAAAATTTCGTCAAAATCCATTCATAAGTTTTTGAGTTATGTTGGTAACAGACAGACAGACAAACCCCGGTAAAAACATTACCTCCTTGGTGGAGGTAATAAAAATAAACCCCGCCCATTACTAATGTTGAGTTTATTCTGATGACGTTTATGTGTCGCGGCTGCATGTTTTCTCTGAACGAGGGGCTCCTTCTTCGGCCCTAATTGACATCACTGTCATCGAGACCTGCTGTCCACACCCCACTCCACCAACACCCCCCCACTCCTAGCACACAGCCCCCCAACCTGACCCTCACTAAGACCCAGGTGAGGACGGAGCTGAGGAAGATCAAGGCAAGGAAGGCCTCGGGACCGGACGGCATCAGCAAGAAGCTCCTCAAGTCCTGTGCAGACCAGCTGTGTGGGATTGTGACGTACATCTTCAACCTGAGCCTGAAGCTGGGGAGGGTACCATAGTTGTGGAAAACATCTTGTGTGGTACCTGAACCAAAGACTTCCCACCCCAAAGATCTGAACAGCTACAGACCAGTGGCCCTGACGTCTCACATGATGAAGACCCTGGAGAGACTGCTCCTTGCTCACCTCCGCCCCCTGGTGGGACCAGCGATGGATCCACTCCAGTTCGCCTACCAGCATGGCATTGGGGTGGAGGATGCAGTGATCTTCCTCCTTCACCGTTCCCTGTCCCACCTGGAGAAACCCGGGAATGCGGTGAGGATCATGTTCTTTGACTTCTCCAGTGCTTTCAACACCATCCAACCAATGATCCTGAAGGACAAGCTGCTGTGCGCAGGGGTGGACCAGCACCTGTCATCATGGATCCTGGACTACCTCACGAACCGGCCACAGTTTGTGAGAACCCGGCATTGTGTGTTCGACACGATCATTGGCAGCATGGGGGCCGACCCAGGGAACAGTTTTGGCTCACTTCCTGTTCACCCTTTATACTGCGGACTTCTCACACAACACAACACACTGCCATCTACAGAAGTTCTCTGATGACTCTGCGATCGTCGGCCTCATCTCCAACGGAGATGAAGCTGAGTACAGAGGACTTATCCAGGACTTTGTGGACTCGTGCCATCGGAACTGCCTCCAGATCAACGCAAGGAAAACTAAGGAGCTGGTGGTGGACTGCCGCAGGCAAGGACAACCCCTCACAGCACCAGTAAGCATACAGGGAACAGACATTGAGATGGTGACATCCTACAAGTACCTGGGTGTTCATCTGAACAATAAACTAGATTGGTCACACAATACTGACGCACTCTACAAAAAGGGACAGCGCAGGCTGTTCCTACTGAGGAGACTCAGGTCTTTTGGTGTACAAGGGGTGCTCTTGAAGACATTCTACGACACGGTGGTGGCATCAGCCATCACTTTTGGAGTGGTCTGCTGGGGCAACGGCATTACAGCAGCCGATAGGAAGAGACTGAACAAAATGATCAAGAAAGCTAGCTCTGTCCTGGGGAAACGCCTTGACCCAGTGGAGGAGATGGGAGAGAGAAGGATGGTGGCTAAACTGTCATCTCTGCTCGAGTCCGAGTCCGAGTCCCACCCTATGCAGGACACACTGAACGCACTGAGGAGCTCCTTTAGCAGTAGACTACATCATCCTAGGTGCGCGACCGATAGGTTTCGCAGGTCCTTCCTACCTACGGCTGTCAGACTGTATAACCTAAGCAGGGCTGTTCGCAGAGATAGCAAAAAAACGTGACGACCTAATAGTATTGAATGTAAAAGATGCAACAGACTTACACAATGGTCCCCTCCAGTATGCAGCTAGGACAATATCAGTCGCTATGGAGGGTGACAATATGTATGGGTACATATTCATACCATGTAGGGTAACTAAATAGACAGTAATGCTGTTTAGTCCATCTTGCTACAATGCTCTGCACTGTGTATATACATTTATATATTTATGTGTACATATGTATATTCACTGCTCTTATTTTCTTATCTTCTAAATTATTGCTCTCAATGTTGCTATCCCTGTGCTGTTGCAATCCTGGAATTTCCCCGTTGTGGGACTAATAAAGGCTCATCTTATCTTATCTAATTATTGGTTCCTAAGCATGGTTGCTTTTTAGTGCATCAGTGACGGCTTACCTGGCGATTTCTGGCAGAGTCCTCCTGATGCATTTGAGCGTTTTCTTCATCAGAGAGGAGTTCTGCAGGAGGAAAAACGGCCGCAGGAGGCGCCTCACTCTCAGTTTCTGAGCAGGAAAAAAAGAAGTGGAAATTAAGGTTCTTAATAATCTTCCCACACGCAGGAAGATTATTTCAACAATTACAGACAAAAACAAGAGAAAGGATTTATACAGAAAACAGGAAGCAGAAAAGGTTTTAGGAAGAAGAAATTTGGGACATTTTTCTTTTAAATTTGAGATGTTTTTCTTATAAGTTTGGAACATTTTTTGCATAAATTTGCAATTATTTTTGTGATAAATTTACGACTTTTCACAATAAATTTGACATTTTTCATGTAAATTTGAAACTTTTTTTCTTGTAAATTTGTGACACCCTTCTTTTAAAATTAACGATGTCTTTCTTATAAATATGGGAATTTTTTGGCATACATTTGAGAATTTTTCCTCTTAAATTTGTAATAAATTTACAACTTTTCACAATAAACGTGTGGTCATGCAAATGTGCAACTTTTTGGGGGGAAATTTGTGTTTTTTGGTAAATTTTTTGGGTAAAGGTTTTTTTCTTTTAAATTTAAGGCTTTTTCTCACAAATTGTAGACTTTTTAACATAAGTTTAACATAATATTTTCATTTTAGGCAATTTTCCTTAAAATTTAAGATGTTTTTCTTATAAATTTGGATTTTACTGGATAATTTTAAATTTCTGTGTGATAACTTTTTACTCAAAAAGTTGGCGACGCCATGTTTGAGGCTAATGTTGGCTTTTTTTTTTTTTTTAAGCTTTTTTTGTATACTTTATTAATCCCAGAGGGAAATTCAGGGCACCCACCTGGATGGATGAGGCAGCCACGGTGCAGCTTCATCCGCACACACATTCCCACCTAGGGCCACTTCGGAGTCTCCCGTTAACCTAACCTGCATGTTTTTGCCCTGTGGGAGGAAACCTGAGTACCCAGGGTAAACCCGCACAGACACGGGGAGAACATGCAAACTCCACACAGAAGAGTCACCGATGGTCAGGGGGTGGGCTCAAACCCATGATGGTCAGGGGCGGAATCGATCCCGTGACCTTACTGTGCTGCGACAGTGCTAACCACTGTGCCACCGAGGTGCCCTATTTTAGCGGTGGTTGTCAGACTAAGTAACACGTTTGAGTTTAACAGCCCAAATAAATCCTGATCAGAGACGGGGTGTGTGTGGTGTGAGTGGTTGATAGCATATGACCGACCGGTCCCTGCGGTCTAAAAAGAAACAATCTTGAAGGAGACATTAGCTAGCTCTGCTAATAGCAGCTAACGGCAGCTAATGAAGGAGTATAACAAACTATGAGAAAATAACCCAAAATAACATCTGTGAATGAAATATACAGTGAAAAGGTGGTAGATGATCTAGATGTTAAAACAGGTGTCCAGTGGGGATGGATAGAACGTAGAGAAAAGAGACAAGAACAGGCAACGAGTAGCAGCTAAGCTAAAGGACAGCAGGGTCTGTGCTAGCCAGTTTGACCTCTACAGCCTAAAGCGCCAATTAATTTGCCTTTATGCTCACCTCATCACACACCATACTGACGGACAGCACCCAGTCGATGACGGACACCGAGATCACTACCGTGTAGCCGATCAGCCATTTGTTCTTCCTGAACTCCTCCCAGCCAATCAGGTAGCTCTGAGGAAGAGGAGGAGGACAGCGAGAACTTCAGCGGGCAGAAACCACGACTATACAGTAGAAAATAATCTTACATGTATGGATTAATAAGCAGTAGGGGGGGATGTCATCCCCCTTGTTAGCAAATTGATGAAAAATCATCCCCCCCGTTAACGTGCCACCTCCTTATCCCCATTCAGAGGCACAAATCACGGAGGGACGGGGGGGGGGGGCACACTTCCCACCCAACCTCCTGGGAAAAAAAGGATTATCTCGTAAATCTGCAACTTTTCTAAAAAAAAAAAATCAACTTTTTTCTCAAAAAGTTGCAACTTTGTTGATGAAACTCACCTTTTTTTCCCTGTAAATTTGCAACTCTTTTTTTTAATAAATGTACATTTTTCTTATATATTTACAATCTTTGCTCTTGTAAATTTGCAGCTTTTCTCTGTAAATTTGCAACTTATTTCTTTCAAAAATGTGCAACTTTTTTCCTGTAAATTTGCAACTTTTCTCTCAAAAATTGGCTACTTTACTATAAATTTGCACATTTATTTCCTCTTAGATATGCAGTTTTTTTCCTCATGAAATTTCAACTTTTTCTCAAAAATTTGCTATTGCAAACTGCTATAAATTTGCAACTTTATTCCTATAAATTTGCAGCTTTTTTGGTATAAATTTGTAAGTTCTTTCCTATAAATTTGCAACTTTTTCTCTTGTAAATTGGCAACTTTTGTCCTCATAAATTTGCAGCGCTCATCTGGATGCTGGTTACATTTTGATTCAATGCAATTAAATTAATTGATGATTTTTTAAATTTTTTAATTGGTATCTTTTACCATATTTTTGCAAATTTATTCTTGCAAATTTGCACAGAATTTACATTTATCCATTTGTACCTCATGCTAAATTTGTGAATCCCCCCATCCTCCTTGTTGAATAACAAACAGCCCACAGGCAGCAGCGTCATAAGCTAGTGTGAAACCACTCCGACCTTCACGGCGAGGTCCAGGGTGAAGATGATGAGGCAGATCATCTCGATGGTCTCGGTGAATCCACACGGAGGCTCCCAGGCCGGAGACTGCCGCCGCGGGTCGGACGAGATGGACAGGGAGGACGGACGCTCCACGAAGGCCAGGAGGAGGACCACGGCTATGAACAGACCCAGACCCCTAAAACACACCACAGGACCCCAGTGGGAATCATTACGTGAAGTTGCACCCACACCTGGACCTGGACCCAACGTTTGGTTCTATAAACTTTGGTTCAGATACAGAAAAGTGTGACATAGTTCAGAATGTTTCTGACAACATTTACATGGGTTCATGTATGAACTAAATCATTAGTTCATTCTGTCTAATCAGGTATACACAGTACGTGATTTGAAGGGGATGATGTGCAACTTTGTCTCATGTAAATTTGCAACTTTTCTTATGAATTAGCATTTTTCCCTCATACATTTTTGATTATTCTCTTGTAGATTTTTTTCTAGACTTTTCATCATAAATTTTCAACTTTTTTCCCCTCATAAATTTCCTGTAAATTTGCCCCTTTTTTGTAAATATGCAACTTTTTCCAGTAAATTTGCAATTTAAATTTGCAACTAGTTGCAAAAATATTCTAAAAAAATTTTCTGTAAATTTTCAGCTTTTTTAACTCATAAATTTGCAAGCTTTTTCTAAAAAAACAAAAAAACATTTTTCCCCCCTTTTCATTTTTTCTCATAAATTTGTAACACTCACGTCAGTTAAATTTTTGAGTAATTAAATTGTAATTTGCAACCTCTTGAATTTTTAAATTGGTATGTTTTATCATATCTTTACATCTTTATCCTTACACATTTGCACCAAATTTACATTTATATGTTTGTACCTCATGCTAAATGTGGGGACTGGGTACACTAACATTTTAAACTGTTCATTCTTAAACAGCCCAGCCTGGTCCACTCACCACTGACAGATCCTGGAGTAATACCCTCGGTAGAGGCGGAGGGAGCTGGAGTCTACACGGTGGTTGATGGAGCGATACTGTGGGGAAAGAAGAATATAGTTCAGTAAAAGGGTTGTGAGGTTGAACTTTGACCTGTGGGGTGACTGCGTGATGATTCAGCAGGAGAACTGAATGAGAACCAGATGGAAAAGTGGAATTTGAGATGTGTGGACTGTTTGTGTAGGCCATGAGAGAGCTTCAGAGAATAACAGCTCAGGCATCAACAAGTAGAACATCTGGTCCAGGTCAAGTCAGTGCAGTAGCTGGGCAGCTTGGTGGCACAGTGGTTAGCACTGTGGCAGCACAGTAAGAAGGTCACGGATCGATTCCACACCTGACTATTGTGGGTTCGATCCCACTCCCTGACCATCGGTGACCCTTCTGTGTGGAGTTTGCATGTTCTTCCCGTGTCTGCATGGGTTTACCCCGGGTACTCCGGTTGCCTCCCACAGGCCAAAAACATGCAGGTTAGGTTAACTGGAGACTCTAAAGTGGCCCTAGGTGTGAATGTGTGTGTGAATGGTGAAGGGATTGGCGCCATACCGTGGATGCCCTGAATTTCCCTCTGGGATTAATAAAGTATACAAAATACAAATATATATATCAGTCAGAGTGAGATGTAAAATGTACAGAGATGCCTTTTCTGCCTCCCAGCATGCAGTCATAAACAACCTTAATGGAAGATGGAGATGTCACGCCTCTTTGTTCATCAGATCCTTAAAGTCTCACCTAACAATGGGGCAAGAACATAAGTTGCTCAACCTGAGCTGTCCCTTCTAATCCTGTCCTTCCTGGTCACTCCCAATAAGAATCTTAGCATCTTCGACTCTGCTACCTCCTGTCTTTTTGTCAGTGCTACCATCTCCAAACCATGCATCATAGCAGGTCTCACCACCATCTTGTAAATCTTCCCTTTCACTCTAGCTGCCATCCTTCTGTCACAGATCACCCCTAACTCTCCACCCTGCTTGCACTCTCTTCTTCACCTCGCTTGTGCATTTTCCATTGTTTTGGATGGTTGCCCCCAAGTATTTAAACTGGCAAGTCTAAAACTGTTTCACCTCATATTTAGTGAGGTTTCCTCTTCTGGCACCCTGTCTTCAGAAGCCTCCAGTTTTATCACCATGTTAGGATTTTTGAGGAAAAAAATTACAAATCTACAAGATAAAAAGGTGAAATTTTACATTAAAAAAAATGCAAATTTACAGAAAAAAGCAGCAAATTTTGGAAGAAAAAAGTCACAAATTTATGGAAAAAAATTACAATTACAAGAAAAAGTTGCAAATTTATGAGAAAAAGTCACAAATTTTTGATAAAAAGTTGCAAATCTACAAGATAAAAGTTGAAATGTTACAGAATAAAGTAGCAAATTTATAGGAGTTAAAGAAGTTAGCTAAACTAAACTTCACAGCACGCTTACCCAAGTCAATGAAAGGAGTTAGTGTTGTAGCCGAGACTGAGACCAGCATGTCTGCAGGTCTCGTCTTGAACTCTACTGGTCTGACTGAGTCTCATGTGAGACTCTGGTCTTGACAAGGTCTTGACTACAACAACCAGGAGTTAGTAATACACCAGTCAACGGTAACTGAAAAGCCACCATACTGCTGCAATAATCCTGTTTTTTTGTTTTTGTTTTTACAGTTAGCCATGATGCTAATGAAGTGGCTAACATTAGCCATTAACTTTCAGTTAGCATGTCAATTCCGGGAGAATCTCTGGGTCAGCCCTCTTAACCTAGGTTGATCCTCTCCTGGAGCTACAGTGGGAGGAAGCTAAGCTAGCCTAAGCTACTGCACAATTAGCCACTAATGAACAAAACAGAGGGTCCCATTATGATGAGCTAAAGCGTGAATTTCCACCTTCCAGCAGAGATTTTGATCATTTCTTCCAGCACACTGTCCAGTTTCACATTTTTCACCATCGCTGCCCACATAACAAACAACTTTGTGCTTGTAGGACTGTTTTGTTTTGTTTTTTTATAAGAGGAGGGGCTGGGGGCAAAGCTGACACGTTGATTGTGTATGGCAGCGCAACTATAGTACAAAATCACAGTGACATCATGTGCATACCCTTTATCTCAGTGGTCAGTAGCCTCTACTATGGGACAGGATTTTCTTATTTTAGCTACTGTCAAGCAAAAATGTCTACTAAAAATTATATAAAAACAACAACCAACAAACTTCTGCAATTTCACTCCAGTAAAAACAATATGAGAGGATATTAAACATAAACATGGGGGCGGCTGCGGCGCAGGTGTAGTGTGTCCGCCTACTGATTAGAGGGTCAGAGGTTTGATTCTCGCTCTGTCTGCAGTCTGCATGTCATAGTGTCTTTGAGCAAGTGAGGAAAAGTGCTATATAAGTGAACACCATTTACCATAAAATCCTGTTCATATTGTCTTTTTTTAAGCGTCAGAAAGTTTGGTCACCTGTATGGCATCCTCGATGAAGACCACAGCTTGTTGGATGTACAGATCTCCCTCAGCTGCAGGCACAAGGAACAGAAAATACAGATTTACCTGAAAATGTCACAAATTTATCTGAAAAAAAAAAAAAATCAGAAGTTTACAAGGAAAAAAGTTCAAACATAAGTTCTTCTTCTTCTTTTAGATTTGATTGGCGGCTGGCAACCAGCTTACAGGCGCATTACCACCATGTACTTCACTCTATCTGGTCCTGGCCGGGTCTATGCTGTGTGTCCTATACCACTCTATATATCAATCAATCAATCAACTTTATTTATAAAGCACTTTAAAAGCAACAATCGCTACACAAAGTGCTGTACAGCAAGAGAACATAAAAGCAGGGCACTAACACAAAGGGCGCTAACACAAGAAAAAAAAAAAGTAAAATAAATAAAAATCCATTTCATTCAATAAAATCAATGTCTCATACTGGGTCGAAGGCCAGGGAGTAAAAATATGTTTTAAGACGCGTTTTAAAAATGGACAGTGAAGGTGCTTGTCTAATGTCCAGGGGTAAATCATTCCATAACCTGGGGGCCATGATCGAAAAGGCTCTGTCCCCTCTGAGCTTGCGCCTCACCTTTGGTACCTCCAAAAGCAGCTGTTCAGCTGACCTAAGGGACCAGGTGGGAGCGTAGGGATGCAGAAGCTCAGAGAGGTAAGGTGGAGCAAGACCGTTCAAGGATTTAAAAAACAAATAGAAGAAATTTAAAATGAACTCTTAAAATACACGGGCAGCCAGTGGAGTGAAGCTAAGATGGGTGTGATGTGATCTCTTCCACGTGTACCTGTCAAAAGACGAGCAGCGGCATTTTGAACCAGCTGCAAACGGGAAAGAGATGACTGGCTGACACCGGCGTAAAGTGCGTTACAGTAATCCAGCCGAGATGAAATAAAAGCATGGATTACTGTTTCCAAGTGTGGTCTAGAGAGAATGGGTTTTACTTTTGCTAAACGCCTTAGATGAAAGAAGCTGGATTTTACCACAGATCGAATCTGCGTGTTTAATTTAAAATCACTGCCCATGATAAAACCAAGGTTCCTAGCTGTGGATTTAACATAAGGAGTAAGGGGGGCCAAGTGTACAGGAGGGGACTCACAGGGGCGACTAGGTCCAAACACCATCACTTCAGTCTTCTTATCATTAAAATTTAGGAAGTTTAGGGCCATCCAAGACTATGTCTTCATTGCACGCCAGGAGTGAGTTTACTGATCAGAATCAGAAAAGATTTATTGCCAAGTACATTTACAAGTAAATAACTGGTAAATATACGAGGGATTTGACTTGACACTGAGAACGACATAGGTGATATTTTCAGTGACGCGGCAGCGTCGTGACGCGCCTGATGAGGCAGCTTTTTGTTTTAGAGGGACATAAATCTGGCAGTCATCAGCATACAGGTGGAAAGAGATACCATGCTTTTTAAAAATGGAACCCAGTGGAAGTATGTACAGAGAAAAAAGCATGGGCCCTAGAACTGACCCCTGTGGGACCCTGTAAGGCAGAGGAGCAGAAGAGGATTCAAACCCAGACATGCTAACTTTAAAAAGTCCTGTCTGACAGATAGGATCTAAACCAGTTGACAGCAGTGCCATAAATGCCCACTAGGTGCTGCAAACGGGAAATTAAAACATGATGGTCCACTGTGTCAAAGGCAGCAGTTAAATCAAGCAGCACAAGAACAGCATATTCACCTGAATCACATGCCAATATCGTTAAAAACTCTTAACAAGGCTGTCTCTGTGCTATGAAGAGCTTTGAAACCAGATTGAAAAATCTCCAAAATACCGTGTTCATCCAGAAAGCATTTCAGCTGCATATAGACAATTTTCTCTAAAATTTTTGAGAGAAATGGCAGCTTGGAAATAGGCCTAAAATTTGCCAACATGGTATGATCGAGACCAGGTTTCTTAATCAAGGGCTGTACTACTGCATGTTTAAAAATTTGCAGGAACCACACCAGATGACAGGCTGCTGTTCAAGATAGCAAGAACTGGCTGGCCTATACTGGGAAGCACCTCTTTAAAGAGTCTAGGAGGGACAGCATCACAGGGAGACCCTGAAGGCTTTATGTGGCCAACCACATCGTCTAAAAATGACAGAGTCGCAAGTTCAAACTGATCAAAAATAGCAGAACAAGGGACAGAGACAGAGGGATCAGAGGCAGGAGGTGAGATGACAGCCCTGGTGGTGGCCACCTTATCAATATAAAAGTTCATAAAATCAACTCAGAGGAGGCTCCAAACAGTCAGTCTGTGGGGTGTTGAGAACAGAGTCAATAGTGTTAAATAAAACACGTTGATTATGACAATGAGATAAAACAATGTTAGCAAAATATCACTCTATCTCAAACATAAGTTTGATATGGAACCCCTCAAGTCCTGAATGGTGGGGACTTTTTTATCTTGTTTGAAAAAGATAATCATTTATACAAACGGGTTTTTGAGTTTCTTATTGTTGTATAAGGATATTCACTCTACACAGAGGATGATTTGAAGGGGGGTCTAGCCCCTTTGTTAACAAAATGATTAAAAATCATCACCACTGTGATGAATCATGTGGTGTAAATCATAACACTTTTTGACATGTTACAGAACTGAATAAAATGACTATGAATCACCAATTATAAGCAGAAATGGAAAAAAATGAATCAGAAAAAGTTGGAAGAGTTGAAAATATAATTTCCAACTTTTTCTCATAATTTTTCTACTTCTTCCTGTAAATTTTCAACTTTCTCATAAATTTGCACATTTTTTTCATAAATCAGTGATTTTGTCTTATGAATGTTCTTTTTTTGTCTCATAAATTTACAACTTTTTTCTCAAATTACCAAAATTTTTCCTCATACATTTTCAAGTTCTCTCTCACACATTGACAATTTTTTTCTCATAAATTTGCAATTCTCATAAATTTGCAACTTTTTTCTCAAAATTTCGTAATTTTTTTCTCATAAATTTGCAACTTTTATCTCACAAATTTGAAACTTTTTTCTCATAACTGCACATTTTTTCTTGTAAATTTTTTTACTTTTTTCTCATAAATTTGCAGTTTTTTTCCTCATAAATTTGTGTTTTTTTCTCTCATATATTTTCTTCTTTTTTTTTTCCCCAAATTAACATTTTTCCAGTAAGTTAATAAGTTAACTTATTTAACTTGGCCTAGTTGATAGAGCATCCATCCCACAACTGGGAGGTCGCGGGTTCAAGCCCCGGCCGGGGTCATACCTAAGACCATATAAAAATGGTACTTCTTGCCTTCTAGCTTGGTGCTCAGCATAATAGAATGGGGGAAGGAAAAGTTGTTTGTGGCGGTGCCTTGCATGGCAGTGACCCCTCTGACACTCTCGACACGTGATTAACATTGTAGATAGGAGAAACGTAATTTTGTTCTAGTGCACATGATTGGCTGTATGGATTGAATGACAATAAAGTTGCCTTCTTATTCTTCTTCTTCTTCTGATTTCACAAAGTGCTAACAAGTGCTTTCTTTAGTGCAAAGGGTGTGTAGTGTCACGTGAACAACCCAGAGTCAGTAAACAAATTCAATGCATGAAGCATGTATACATAATCTCACTGTATTTCAGTCCCTCCAGGGTTTCAACAGCTATTTTTGTGATTGTTGCAGTCCAAAAAGCCTGAATTTGTTGGAGCTTTTCCAAAAAGTTGTGACATTTTTAGAGTTTTTTTGCACCAACAGTTGTGTGAGGAAGTACAGATTTTAAAGTAGCTGCTTTTTCCATAGTTTACAGTGAAGATATTCTATGTAACACCACAAGAAAAGCACAGGATTGCCAAACATTTCCTGTTAAACAGTGATTTATTTAGAATTAAATGTTCAGTAAAGTTGTCAAAAATTGACCAACATCATATTCTTGCTGAGAATGTAAAGATAAATAAAAGAATTGGCCATTACAGCCATTATAAATTGCATTGGATGCATGTTAGAGTATGGAGAAAATTATGGCAGCACCTTCTTGAATCTTGAATTTGAAAACTAAGACCCTGAAAACTTGAGATCTTCTTCTGTGCTGAAATCCACAGGAAGCAGGGATGGTCCTCCACTGACAACCTCTTCCCTTCAGAAGGTCTCAGTGCAGGATGGAGCTTGGAGTGGGAACCCAGTCTTCACACATCTGAAGGGGATACAGTACATCCAGAAAATATTCACAACACTTCACTTTATCCACATTTTGTTATGTTACAGCCTTATTCCAAAATGGATTTAGTTTTTCCTCAAAATTCTAAACCCAATACCCTATAATACCCTACAATACCCAATACTTGGTTCATCTCCGGCCGGTGTACAAACCCCTAGTGCACAGACAACCTCCGGCCATGTGCACAGTGAAGTTATGGTCTGAGGAGGCAATGGACACTCTAAAGGGCTGTTTTGAAACCACCGCCTGGGAGCAGCTCTGCGATCCACATGGTGAGGACATCGATGGCCTCACTCACACCATCACGGACTACATCAGCTTCTGTGTGGACAACACCGTTCCCACCAAGACCATCCGGTGTTGCTAAAACAACAAACCCTGGATCAACCCTGAGATAAAAAGACTTATGAGAGAGAAGAAGAGGATCTTCAGGTCGGGGAACAGGGAGATGCTGAAGTCCGTACAGAGGGAGCTGAGGAGAAAGATCAGAGAAGGCAAGGACAGCTTCAGGAGAAGATGGAGGACAAGCTGCAACAGAGCGACATCAGCGGGGTCTGGAGAAACCTTAAAACCATCTCTGGGCTCCAGAATACCTCCCCCCAGGCCACGGGGGGCAGGGAGTGGGCAAACAATCTGAATCTGTTTTTCAATAGGTTTGAGAAACCGCCCTCCCCCCCTGACTGCACAACAACCACTGCTGCCTCTAAAGACATCAAGTCCTGCTGCCCACTCCCCACTCCACCAACACCCCCCCACTCCCAACACACAGCCCCCCAACCTGACCCTCACTAAGACCCAGGTGAGGACGGAGCTGAGGAAGATCAAGGCAAGGAAGGCGTCAGGACCGGACAGCATCAGCGCAAAGCTCCACAGGTCCTGTGCAGACCAGCTGTGTGGGATTGTGGAGTATATCTTCAATCTGAGCCTGAAACTGGGGAGGGTACCACAGCTGTGGAAAACATCTTGTGTGGTACCTGTACCAAAGACTTCCCACCCCAAAGATCTGAACAGCTACAGACCAGTGGCCTTGACGTCCCACATGATGAAGACCCTGGAGAGACTGCTCCTTGCTTACCTCCGCCCCCTGGTGGGACCAGCGATGGATCCACTCCAGTTCGCCTACCAGCATGGCATTGAGGTGGAGGATGCAGTGATCTTCCTCCTTCACCGTTCTCTGTCCCACCTGGAGAAGCCCGGGAATGCGGTGAGGATCATGTTCTTTGACTTCTCCAGTGCTTTCAACACCATCCAACCAATGATCCTGAAGGACAAGCTGCTGTGCGCAGGGGTGGACCAGCACCTGTCATCATGGATTCTGGACTACCTCACAAACCGGCCTCAGTTTGTGAGAACCCGGGACTGTGTGTCCGACACGATCAGTCCCGGGTGCAGTGGCATTACTGCAGCCGATAGGAAGAGACTGAACAAACTGATCAAGAAAGCTAGCTCTGTCCTGGGGCAGCGCCTTGATCCGATGGAGGAGATAGGAGAGAGAAGGACGGTGGCTAAACTGTCATCTCTGCTGGAGTCCGAGTTCCACCCTATGCAGGACATACTGAATGCACTGAGGAGCTCATTTAGCAGCAGACTACATCATCCCAGGTGCACAACCGAGAGGTTTCGTAGGTCCTTCCTACCAACGGCTGTCAGACTGTACAACCTAAGCAGGGCTGCTCGCAGAGATAGCAAAAAGACGTAACAAACTAATAGTTTTTTGAATGCAAAAGATGCAATAGACTTACACAATGGTCCCCTCCGGCATACAACTAGGAACATACCGGTCGCTATGGAGGGTGAGAATATGTATGGGCACATAATCATACCATGTAGGATAACTAAGTAGACGGTTATGCTGTTTCATTCCATCTAGCAACAATGCTCTGCACTGTGTGTGTTTATATATTTACATATTTATTCCATCTAGCTACAATGCTCAGCACTGGGTGTGTTTATATATTTATATATCTACATATTATTCCATCTAGCTACATTGCTCCGCACTGTGTGTGTTTATATACTTGCATATTTATTCCACCTAGCTGCAATGCTCCGTACTGTGGGTGTTTATATATTTACATATTTATTCCATCTAGCTACAATGCTCTGCACTGTGTGTTCATATATTCATATATTTATTCCATCCAGCTACAATGCTCTGCACTGTGTGTCTGTGTGTGTGTGTATATATATATATTTTATAGTAATACGTACATATGTATATTAGCTGCTCTTGCTTGCTTGTTTTTTTCTTGCCTTCTGATTGTTGCTCTGAGTGTTGCTATCCCTGTGCTGTTGCAATCCTGGAATTTCCCCGTTGTGGGACTAATAAAGGCTTATCTTATCTTATCTTATCATCGGTAGCACGGGGGCCCCCCAGGGAACGGTTTTGGCTCCCTTCCTGTTCACCCTTTATACTGCGGACTTCTCACACAACACAACACACTGCCATCTACAGTAGTTCTCTGATGACTCTGCGATCGTTGGCCTCATCTCCAACGGAGATGAAGCTGAGTACAGAGGGCTTATCCAGGACTTCGTGGACTGGTGCCATCGGAACTGCCTCCAGATCAACACGAGGAAAACTAAGGAGCTGGTGGTGGACTGCCGCAGGCAAGGACAACCCCTCACAGCACCAGTAAATATACAGGGAACAGACGTTGAGATGGTGACATCCTATAAGTACCTGAGTGTTCATTTGAACAATAAACTAGACTGGTCACACAATACTGACGCACTCTACAAGAAGGGACAGCGCAGGCTGTTCCTACTGAGGAGACTCAGGTCTTTTGGTGTACAAGGGGCGCTACTGAAGACATTCTATGACACGGTGGTGGCATCAGCCATCACTTTTGGAGTGGTCTGCTGGGGCAGTGGCATTACAGCAGCCGATAGGAAGAGACTGAACAAACTGATCAAGAAAGCTAGCTCTGTCCTGGGGCAGCGCCTTGACCCAGTGGAGGAGATAGGAGAGAGAAGGATGGTGGCTAAACTGTCATCTCTGCTGGAGTCCGAGTTCCACCCTATGCATGACATACTGAATACACTGAGGAGCTCATTTAGCAGCAGACATCATCATCCTAGGTGCACAACCGAGAGGTTTCGCAGGTCCTTCCTACCAACGGCTGTCAGACTGTACAACCTAAGCAGGGCTGCTCGCAGAGATAGCAACAAGACGTGACAACCTAATAGTTTTGAATGCAAAAGACGCAATAGACTTACACAATGGTCCCCTCTGGTATACAACTAGGAAAATACCGGTCGCTATGGAAGGTGAGAATATGTATGGGTACATAATCATACCATGTAGGATAACTAAGTAGACGGTTGTGCTGTTTCATTCCATCTAGCTACAATGCTCCGCACGGTGTGTGTTTATATATTCACATATCTATTCCATCTAGCTACAATGCTCCGCACTGTGTGTTTATATATCTACATATTATTCCATCCAGCTACAATGCTCCGCACTGTGTGTGTTTATATATTTACATATTTATTCCATCCAGCTACAATGCTCCGCACTGTGTGTCTATATATATATTTATATGTACATATGTATACTTGCTGCTCTTGTTTTTTTCTCTTGCCTTCTGATTGTTGCTCTGAGTGTTGCTATCCCTGTGCTGTTGCAATCCTGGAATTTCCCCATTGTGGGACTAATAAAGGCTTATCTTATCTTATAATGACAACGTCAAAAGTTTTTTGAAATTTTTGCAAATTGTATGAAAATTAACCAATGAAAATCAGACAATGCTTTTGAATTGTGGTTCAACAGAATTATTTAAAAAAAAAAAAACCTCATGAAACAGGCCTGCACAAAAATGATGGTACCCTTAATTTAATATTTTGTTGCACAACCTTTTGAGGCAATCACTGCAATCAAATGATTTCTGTAACTGTCAATGAGACTTCTGCACCTCTCAGCAGGTATTTTGGCCCACTCCTCATGAGCAAACTGCTCCAGTTGTCTCAGGTTTGAAGGGTGCCTTTTCCAGACGACATGTTTCAGCTCCTTCCACAGATGTTCAATAGGATTTAGATCAGGGCTCATAGAAGGCCACTTTAGAATAGTCCAATGTTTCGTTCTTAGCCATTCTTGGGTGTTTTTAGCTGTGTGTTTTGGGTCATTATCCTGTTGCAAGATCCATGACCTGCGACTGAGACCAAGCTGACACTGGGCAGCACATTTCTCTCTAGAATACCTTGATAGTCTTGAGATTTCATTGTACCCTGCACAGATTCAAGACACCCTGTGCCAGATGCAGCAAAGCAGCCCCACAACATAACAGAACCTCCTCCATGTTTCACAGTAGGGACAGTGTTCTTTTTTTTAGTATGCTTCATTTTTGCGTCTGTGAACATAGAGCTGATGTGCCTTGCCAAAAAGTTACAGTTTTGTCTTGTCTGTCCACAGGACATTCTCCCAGAAGCTTTGTGGCTTGTCAGCATGCAGTTTGGCAAATTCCAGTCTGGCTTTTTTATGCTTTGTTTTCAACAGTGGTGTCCTCCTTGGTCGTCTCCCATGAAGTCCACTTTGGCTCAAACAACGACGGATGGTGCGATCTCACACTGATGTACCTTGACCTTGGAGTTCACCATGAATGTGTTTAGAGGTTGTTCTGGGCTCTTTTGTTACCATTCGTATTATCCGTCTCCTCCTGCGGCCACGTCCAGGGAGGTTGGCTACAGTCCCGTGGATCTTAAATTTCTGAATAATATGTGCAACTGTAGTCACAGGAACATCAAGCTGCTTGGAGATGGTCTTATAGCTTCTACCTTTAACATGCTTGTCTTTAATTTTCTTTCTAATCTCCTGAGACAACTCTCGGGCCTTTTCCACTAGCACGCTTTAGCGCGACATGGGACGGCTCAGCACGCTTTGTACGCTTTTCCACAAGCCCCAACACAGTTTAACAGCCGCAATTCTCAGCCCCGCTCCAGGGCAGGGTACAGCAGTGCTGAGCTGTGCCGTGTTGTGACGTTAACAGACTGGTCGCTGCTGATTGGTCAGGTCGTAACCGGCGCTGATTGGTCAGGTTGTAACCGCCCCTCTCCTCCTCCTCATCTACCAAATCTTCACGACCTTCTCAATAAAGTTTTTGGAAAAAAAAAAAAAAAAAGAATCTTCACGACCGCCTTTACTCAGCACGCAACCACTGTTGGCGGTTTCTTTTCAGTGTATTGCTGTGCTATTTTCATTTATTCTCTATAAAAAATGGCTTCGCGTAATAAGGGTGTTCCATGGACCAATAAGGAGCTGCAGTGTCTGCTCACTGCATTGTCAGACGAACGTATTCAGCGCGAGTTAGACGGAGCCGCCCGGAATGAAAAAATATACCGGGAGGTCTCGACATCGGAGTCCTTTAACGGTGAGTTTTAATTTTTTTTTATTGTGCGTTCTTTCGCAAATATATTCGGTAAGACGCTCAGTTTATTTATGCAATAAAAATGCTGTTCATTTGTGGATGGATCGCTGCTTTATTGCAGCACACTGCGGACTAAAGCTTTTATTTTAATTATTCATGTGAACAATATGCTGAAATAAGCTTATGTATTCTTGTTAAAAACTATTGTCTTTTCTGTATATATTGCACTTTCGTGCTGTATTTTATTGTGTGCATTTTCCTTGTAGAATCATCCCACGCATCCGCCGCGACAGCCTGCACGGATTATTCAACCGAGCCTTCCTGACCCACAGCTGGCAGAGACGAATTAATTCATCCGAGTCTTCGTGACCCAGTTTGGGAAGCTGGTGTAGAGACACTCAGTGGTCGGCGTGTATAAAATGTCGATTAACCTTCATGTTGTGTTGCAAAGTGTTTTTTTTCTTTTAATATTTTGTATATAATAAAATGGAATTGTTTTGGAAAGTGTGGTTTGTCTGTTATAACACTGAATTATAAAACAGTATAATTACATAGAAATTCCATTGCCTAGTCTGATCAAAATTATGCTGATCTTCCTGTCAGGGGTCAACCATTGTAAAGGTAATGTAATTTTTAACTAGACCAAAAAAGAAATCTTTTTGTAAGCTTTCTGTTCTTTTTATTGAAATATCATAAAAAATTAGCACCAAGTCAAAGTAGGTAAAGTATATGTAAATTGAATGTTCTATCGGCATTCCAAATTCAGAGATTTACAATACTTTAGAAGGAGTGTAGCATCATCTAAACGGAAAATAATAATACTGTTGTTCCAAACGTTGACCTGAAGGTGAAAAACATGAATTTTTTTAATTCAGTACATCCAAAATGCCCTAGGATGTAAAAAATAATACAATTTGGTGTAGTCCAGTGTGCCACCGTCTCATTATTTAATACGAATAAAAACAAGTTTCAGCTCATTATTTCTAGGTCATTTGGCAGTTAATTCAAAACAAAAGTGACTTGTGTTGTTGCAGCTTAATTATGAGATGAAATTAATTGTGAGATAAAACCACAGAGCGAGCAAGGCAATAATCCTTGGATCCTTTTTTGTCTCGTGTAAATAAGGACTCAGTCGGGTGCATAACGTCACGGGAGTGTGGCCCCACCTCGCTGAGAATCTGCTGCCGCCCTGCTTCTAAAACCTCCTAACACAAACCATCACAGCACAAGCACAACACCGTGCTAATGGAGACAGAAGCATTCCGAGCCGTACTTAAGTGAATCGAGCCGTACCGAGGTGTGCTGGGCTAGTGGAAAACAGGCTTCTCTCCTTTGCTTCCTCTGGTCCATGTTTAGTGTGGTACACACCATGTCACCAAACAGCACAGTGACTACTTGTCACCCTTTAAATAGGCCGACTGACTGATTACAAGTTTGTAGACACCTGTGATGTTAATTAGAGGACACATCTTGGTTGAACATGTCCCTATGGTCACATTATTTTCAGTCTTTTCTAGGGGTACCATCATTTTTGTCCAGGCCTGTTTTATGAGTTTGTTTTTTAAAGTAATTCTGTTGAACCACAATTCAAAAGCATTGTCTGATTTTCACTGGTTAATTTTCATAGAATTTTTATTTATTACCACTTTTGTCAGATTCAAGTTATTTCTGTGACCATTGTGGTTTTTTCTTTCATTAACAGAAGGGTACCAACAATTTTGTCCACGGCTGTAAGTATTCACAGCCTCTGCCATGAAGCTCAAGTGCATCCTGTTTCCACTGATCATCCTTGAGATGTTTCTTCAGCTTAACTGGAGTCCACCTGTGGTAAATTCAGCTGACTGGACATGATTTGGAAAGGTACACACCTGTCTATATAAGGTCCCACAGTTGACAGTGCATGTCAGAGCACAAACCAACCATGAAGTCAAAGGAATTGTCTGTAGACCTCTGAGACAGGATTGCCTCGAGGAACAAATCTGGGGAAGGGTACAGAAAAATTTCTGCTGCTTTGACGGTCCTATTGAGCACAGTGGCCTCCATCATCTATAAATGGAAGAAGTTTGGAGCCACCAGGACTCTTCCTAGAACTGAACAATCGGGGGGGAGAAGGGCCTTAGTCAGGGAGGTGACCAAGAACCCAATGGTCACTCTGTCAGAACTCCAGCGTTCATCTGTGGAGAGAGGAGAACCTTCCAGAAGGACAACCACCTCTGCAGTAATCCACCAATCACGCCTGTATGGTAGAGTGGCCAGATAGAAGTCATTCCTTAGTAAAAGGTACATAGCAGCCCACCTGGAGTTTGCCAAAAGGCACCTGAAGGACTCTCAGATCATGAGAAACAAAATTATCTTGTCCGATGAGACAAAGATTAAACTTTTTGGTATGAATGCCAGGTGTCAGGTTTGGAGGAAACCAGGCACCGCTCATCACCAGGCCAATACTATCCCTACAGTGAAGCATAGTGGTGGCAGCATCATGTTGTGGGGATGTTTTTCAGCAGCAGGAACTGGGAGACTAGTCAGGATAGAGGGAAAGATGAATACAGCAATATACAGAGGCATCCTGGGTGAAAACTTGCACCAGAGCACCTGCTCCAGAATGCTCTTGACCTCAGACTGAGACGACTGTTCATCTTTCAGCAGGACAACAACTCGAAGCACACAGCCAAGATATCAAAGGAGTGGCTTCAGGACAACTTTGTGAATGTCCTTGAGCGGCCCAGCCAGAGCCCAGACTTGAATCCAATTGAACATCTCTGGAGAGATCTGAAAATGGCTGTGTACCGACGCTTCCCATCCAACCTGATGGAGCTTGAGAGGTGCTGCAAAGAGGAATGGGTGAAATTGCCCAAAGATAGGTGTGCCAAGATTGTGGCATCATATTCAAAAAGACTTGAGGCTGTAATTGCTGCCAAAGGTGCATCAACAAAGCATTGAGCAAAGGCTGTGAATACTTACGTACATGTGATTTCTTAGTTTTTTATTTTTAATAATTTTTTTAAAAATCTCAACAAAAAAAAACAAAAAAAAAAAGAAAACTTCTCATGTTGTCATTATGGGGTATTGTGTGTCGAATTTTGAGGAAAAAAATGAATTTAATCCATTTTGGAATAAGGCCATAACATAAAATGTGGAAAATGTGAAGCACTGTGAATACTTTCCAGATGCACTGTATGAAAAGGAGAACATATTTCAAAGTAAAATTAATAATCATATTTTTAAATCCCCACACCACAGTAGGGTTTAATAATTTAGTTTCTTTAATTTTTTGTTAATTACAAATTAACTTTCAATTTTTAACAAGGGTTTCAATTCATTTCCGGAAAGATTTGTTCATTTCAGTTTGGTTCTATTGAGTAAAAATGGCTCGTACTGCAGCCTTTACTAATTCTGCCATTTTCATTTTATTGTGATTTATTATCTTCAGATCTCTCATCTAAGTGCTGGAAGTCCATAATCTCATAAAATATACCTTTATTCTGCATTTATTCACAGCGCTTAACCAACAGTTACCTACTGTAGCCGTAGTTTGTAAATCACCATCATGCCAGATAAATAATTAATTTACAACACAAATGTTAAAACAAAGAAATTATATTTTACTTACAATCTCAGCAGCTCCAAGTCTCTCTGTCCATGAATTTCAGCCAGTCTCTGTGCATTTTCCATTTAAAGTGTTTATCAATTGTCGACTTTATGTTAAGATAAGATAAGATAAGATAAGATAAGCCTTTATTAGTCCCACAACGGGGAAATTCCAGGATTGCAACAGCACAGGGATAGCAACACTCAGAGCAACAATCAGAAGGCAAGAAAAAAAACAAGCAAGCAAGAGCAGCTAATAAACATATGTACGTATTACTATAAAATATATATATATACACACACACACAGACACACAGTGCAGAGCATTGTAGCTGGATGGAATAAATATATGAATATATGAACACACAGTGCAGAGCATTGTAGCTAGATGGAATAAATATGTAAATATATAAACACCCACAGTACGGAGCATTGCAGCTAGGTGGAATAAATATGCAAGTATATAAACACACACAGTGCGGAGCAATGTAGCTAGATGGAATAATATGTAGATATATAAATATATAAACACCCACAGTACGGAGCATTGTAGCTAGATGGAATAAATATGCAAATATATAAACACACACAGTGCAGAGCATTGTTGCTAGATGGAATGAAACAGCATAACCGTCTACTTAGTTATCCTACATGGTATGATTATGTGCCCATACATATTCTCACCCTCCATAGCGACCGGTATGTTCCTAGTTGTATGCCGGAGAGGACCATTGTGTAAGTCTATTGCATCTTTTGCATTCAAAAAACTATTAGTTTGTTACGTCTTTTTGCTATCTCTGCGAGCAGCCCTGCTTAGGTTGTACAGTCTGACAGCCGTTGGTAGGAAGGACCTACGAAACCTCTCGGTTGTGCACCTGGGATGATGTAGTCTGCTGCTAAATGAGCTCCTCAGTGCATTCAGTATGTCCTGCATAGGGTGGAACTCGGACTCCAGCAGAGATGACAGTTTAGCCACCGTCCTTCTCTCTCCTATCTCCTCCATCGGATCAAGGCGCTGCCCCAGGACAGAGCTAGCTTTCTTAATCAGTTTGTTCAGTCTCTTCCTATCGGCTGCAGTAATGCCACTGCCCCAGCAGACCACTCCAAAAGTGATGGCTGATGCCACCACCGTGTCATAGAATGACTTCAGCAGCGCCCCTTGTATACCAAAAGACCTGAGTCTCCTCAGCAGGAACAGCCTGCGCTGTCCCTTCTTGTAGAGTGCATCAGTATTGTGTGACCAGTCTAGTTTATTGTTCAGATGAATACCCAGGTACTTATAGGATGTCACCATCTCGATGTCTGTTCCCTGTATATTTACTGGTGCTGTGAGGGGCTGCCCATGCCTGCGGCAGTCCACCACCAGCTCCTTAGTTTTCCTCGCGTTGATCTGGAGGCAGTTCCGATGGCACCAGTCCACGAAGTCCTGGATAAGCCCTCTGTACTCAGCTTCATCTCCACTGGAGATGAGGCCAACGATCGCAGAGTCATCAGAGAACTTCTGTAGATGGCAGTGTGTTGTGTTGTGTGAGAAGTCCGCAGTATAAAGAGTGAACAGGAAGGGAGCCAGCACCGTTCCCTGGGGGGCCCCCGTGCTACTGATGATCGTGTCGGACACACAGTCCCGGGTTCTCACAAACTGAGGCCGGTTCGTGAGGTAGTCCAGGATCCATGATGACAGGTGCTGGTCCACCCCTGCGCGCAGCAGCTTGTCCTTCAGGATCATCGGTTGGATGGTGTTGAAAGCACTGGAGAAGTCAAAGAACATGATCCTCACCATATTCCCGGGCTTCTCCAGGTGGGACAGAGAACGGTGAAGGAGGAAGATCACCGCATCCTCCACCCCAATGCCATGCTGGTAGGCGAACTGGAGTGGATCCATCGCTGGTTCCACCAGGGGGCGGAGGTGAGCAAGGAGCAGTCTCTCCAGGGTCTTCATCAAGTGGGACGTCAAGGCCACCGGTCTGTAGCTGTTCAGGTCTTTGGGGTGGGAAGTTTTTGGTACAGGTACCACACAAGATGTTTTCCACAGCTGTGGTACCCTCCCCAGTTTCAGGCTCATGTTGAAGATATACGTCACAATCCCACACAGCTGGTCTGCACAGGACTTGAGGAGCTTTGCGCTGATGCCGTCCGGTCCCGGCGCCTTCCTCGCCTTGATCTTCCTCAGCTCCGTCCTCACCTGGGTCCTGGTCAGGGTCAGGATGGGGGGCTGTGTGTTGGGAGTGGGGGGGTGTTGGTAGAGTGGGGAGTGGGCAGCAGGACTTGATTTCTTTAGAGGCAGCAGTGGTTGTTGTGCAGTCAGGGGGGAGGGCGGTTGGTCAAATCTATTGAAAAACAGATTCAGGTTGTTCGCCCACTCCCTGCCCCCTGTGGCCTGGGGGGAGGTATTCTGGAGCCCCGAGATGGTTTTGAGGTTTCTCCAGACCCCGCTGATGTCGCTCTGTTGCAGCTTGTCCTCCATCTTCTTCCTGAAGCTGTCCTTGCCTTCTCTGATCTTTCTCCTCAGCTCCCTCTGTACGGACTTCAGCATCTCCCTGTTCCCTGACCTGAAGATCCTCTTCTTCTCTCTCAGAAGTGTTTTTATCTCAGGGTTGATCCAGGGTTTGTTGTTTGAGTGACGCCGTATGGTCTTGGTGGGAACGGATTTGTCCACACAGAAGCTGAGGTAGCCCGTGAAGGTGTGAATGAGGCCATCGATGTCCTCACCATGTGGATCGCAGAGCTGCTTCCAGGCGGTGGCTTCAAAACAGCCCTTTAGGGTGTCCATTGTCTCCTCAGACCATAACTCCACAGTGTGCATGGCCGGAGGTTGTCTGTGCACTAGGGGTTTGTACACCGGCCGGAGATGAACCAAGTTGTGATCCGATCTCCCGAGTGGGGGTAGTTGTGATGAGGTGTACGCCTCCTTAGTGTTTGCGTAGAATAAATCCAGTGTTTTATTGTCTCTAGTGTGGCATGTGACATACTGGGTGAACGTGGGTAGAATGGGAGACAGTGAAACATGGTTGAAATCGCCTGAGATGAGGAGAAGAGCATCTGGGTGTTCTGTCTGCAGCCTGCTGGTTACTGAATGGATGACGTCACGTGCTGTCCCAGCGTTCGCCGTCGGATTTGCATAAACAACAATGCAGATCACGTGTGAGTGTTCTCTCGGGAGATATGTAGGCCTCATGCTAACAGCTAGCAACTCAATGTCTTTGCTGCAGTGTCGTTGTTTAACAGTGATATGTCCCGGTCTGCACCAGTTGTTGTTAACATACATGATCACTCCACCGCCCCTAGCCTTGCCACTGTCTGGTGTTCGGTCAGCTCGTATCATGTGAAAACCCTCCAGCTCAATGTTAGCATCTGCTGCTAGTTCAGTTAGCCACGTCTCAGTAAACAAAAGGAGAGAGCACTCCCGGTATGTGCTATCATAACGGGAGATAGCCGCTAGCTCATCTAACTTTCCCAGTATCGACCGTACATTTCCCATGACAACAGATGGAAGGGAGGGTCTGTACCTTATATTTTTTGTCCTCCGCCTTACTCCAGCCCGGCAGCCGCGGCGTTTTCGCCTCAGTTCTCTCGGTATGTCGAGTTTTTCCAATGGGACCGGGTGGCGGTTGAATGCTAGCAGCTGTTCTCTGCTGTATCGTATCCTGCTATAGACAGTGGCTCCGTCCACCGGCTCAGGAGACATTTAGGACGATCTGTGTGTCCGTGATATAAGTGGGGTGAAAAAAAAAGACGGATCAAAAGAGAGAGGAAGGGAAAAAGACTCGGAATCGAGCCGCTGTTGCAAAAGGCAGCCGACTCGTGTGGCGCCGAGAGAAAAAAAAAAAAAAAAATGTTCCAACTCAGCGCTGCATGTAATACAAAACCGTTTATCCCCGCTTTATGAAAAATATTCAGAAACTGTTGAGGACAGTCTTTAAGATGATTTTTGTTGATAAATTAAGAGACACGCACATCGACAGCTCTGCTCATGTAAACACGAAAGTAAAGACGTGCATGCGCATATGGGCGCATGCGCACGCAGAGACTGGCAGCGGGTGAAAAAAGTTTGACGTCTGTGTCTCTGTTTTTATGCACTTTAATGTGTTTCAACGTAATTCTCTGTGTCGTTTTTGTCCTTGAATGTTTGTGGACTATATAACGAAGAGCTCCCTGGTTCCATCAGTATGGATTTCCTTCTTGTTTTTGCACTGTCATTTCTTTCTTATCGGCTCTTTGTCTTGGAGGTAAATGCAATCGCGATCACGCCAGGAAGAATACAGTATTCCAGAGACATGTTACTGCATTTAAACATGGATAATGCAGCATCTGTGTTTGAATCTGTGCCGCAACTGCCAGACTTTATTTTAAGAGATTTTCATGGACACAGCAATGAAAAGAGAGACAAGAGGAGGAAATGCGGAAAGCGTGGAGGAGTAAGATTAAGCCTGAGGAGGTGTCAGCTTAACCGCATTCCTCTTCCTTCCATTATTATGGGGAACGTACAATCCCTGAGAAATAAAGTGGATGAAATTCAAGGGAATGTACGATATCAGAAGGATTTCAAGAACTTTTATCAGTATGTCTCCTGCCCAACCAGCCGAAAAAAGACATTGGACCTGTGCTATGGATCCATAGAGAGGGCCTATAAATCTATTCCCCTTCCTCCTTTAGGATCCTCAGATCACAACAGTGTACATTTGCTGCCTACATATAAAACTGCTCTCAGAAGAGACAAGGCGAAGACCAGAGACAAACGTGTGGACAGAGGATTCAGTGCACTGCCTCCAGGAATGCTTTAACTGTACGGACTGGGAGGTGTTCACACTGTCCTATGGAGATGATTTGGACTCTTTAGTGGACATGACATGCTCAAACATGGCTTTCTGCAGAGACATGATCGTTCCACGTAAACGTGTCAAAATATATCCCAACAACAAGCCATGGGTTACAAAATCAGTTAAATCCTGCTTACAGAGGAAAGCACTTGCCTTTAAACAGGGGGTTGTTTCTGAGCTACAGGTTGCCACAAAAGAGCTGAAGGCCGAAATTTTAAGAGCAAAACAGAATTATAAATCAGAGTTGGAAAGCAAGATGGCAACAAAGAAACTTGGTTCAGCCTGGACCAGCATGAAAACTATTGCAGGCCTTCAGAGCACAGAGCGCAGTGATTGTGTGTTTTTAGATGGTTTTAATTCAGACACGGAGCTGGCTAATGCTCTTAATTGTTTTTATGGTCGTTCTGACTCCTTTGATTTTAGCACAGAAACCCAAGGTTTGAAACAGAAACTCAAAGACAATCAGCACTTTAATATTGAGGTGCAGAATGTTAAAAGGACGTTCTGTGCTGTAAAAGTGAACAAAAGTCAGGGGCCTGATAATATACACTACCGTTCAAAAGTTTGGGGTCACTTAGAAATTTCCTTATTTTTGAAAGAAAAGCACTGTTTTTTTCAATGAAGATAACTTTAAACTAATCAGAAATACACTCTATACATTGCTTATGTGGTAAATGGCTATTCTAGCTGCAAATGTCCGGTTTTTGGTGCAATATCTGCATAGGTGTATAGAGGCCTATTTCCAGCAACTATCACTCCAGTGTTCTAATGGTACAATGTGCTTGCTCATTCCGTCAGAATTCTTCAGATTACCTCAACAAATTAACAGCTAGAATGCCAAAGGTCTGCAATGCTGTAATTGCTGCAAATGGAGGATTCTTTGACGAAAGCAAAGTTTGAAGGGAAAAAAATTATTATTTCAAATACAAATCATTATTTCTAACCTTGTCAATGTCTTGACTATATTTTCTATTCATTTTACAACTCATGGTGGTAAATAAAAGTGTGACTTTTCATGGAAAACACAAAATTGTCTGGGTGACCCCAAACTTTTGAACGGTAGTGTATGTGGGCGCTTGGTAAAGTCCTGTGCACATGAACTGAGTCCTGTATTTCACTACATTTTCAATAAGTCCTTACAGACACAACATGTGCCTAAGATCTGGAAAGATGCTGTGGTTGTCCCCGTTCCAAAATCCAGCTGTCCTAAAACGGTAAATGATTTTAGACCAGTTGCTTTGACTTCAATTTTAATGAAAATTTTTGAAAAACTGGTCAGATTTGAGGTCCTAAAGCAGACTGAGCATGCACTGGATCCTTTGCACTTTGCCTATAGGCCTCACAGAGGAGTGGAGGATGCCACTGTCACTCTGTTTAACATGCTTTTTAAACATCTGGATTTTAATGGGACACACGCCAGGCTTTTATTTGTGGACTTTTCTTCCGCCTTTAATACAATCCAACCTCATATTTTAGTTGAAAGGCTCCTGCAACAATTTGATTTGAGTAATAATCTGGTGGGTTGGATTCTGGATTTTTTAACCAACAGGACACAGAGAGTAAGGGTCAATGGTACATTGTCTGACCAAAAGTGCTCCTCTACTGGCTCTCCTCAGGGGTGTGTGTTGTCACCACTACTCTTCATCCTGTACACAAACATGTGTCAGAGCAGACATGACAACAGACACATTATAAAGTATGCTGATGATTCAGTTGTTGTCAGTCTCCTCCAGGATGGTGAGCGTGGCCACGGCCCAGTAGTTGATGATTTTGTTCACTGGTGTGAGGATTCCTACCTGCAGCTGAATACAACAAAAACTAAAGATATGTTAGTAACTTTAGGAGGAAAACTCCCAGGCACAAAGTCACTGTACTAAAAGGCCAGACCACTGAATGTGTGCAATCCTACAAATATTTTGGGACGATTATTGGATAGTAATTTAAACTTTGAAGAGAACTGTGAAAGGGTGTGCAAAAAGGGTCAGCAACATTTGCATTGTTTAAGGAAACTTGCACGCTTCCAAATTGACCAAACCATCATGACAATGTTTTATCGGGCTTTTATTGAATCTGTTTTATCCTTTTCTTTAGTGTCATGGTTTGGTCAGATAAAATTGAAACAGAGGAAATCCTTGGATCAGGTAGTTAGATGGTCCAGTCTTGGTGAGTCACAGCTGAGCCTGACATCCCTGTACACCAGACCGGTACAGAGGATTGCTACCTCCATTTTAAATGATGACTCCCACCCTTTGCACTGCAACTTTCAGCTTCTTCCCTCCAGACGGAGGTTTGCTGTCCCAAAAAGTAAAACCCAGCGCTACAAAAACAGCTTTGTTCCTGCTGCTTTTAAAGAGTTGAACAAGATGTAACAATATATTGCACATAATTTAGTTACCTATTTATTAATTTTATTTTATATTTACTTATTTTTGTAGGTTTTTTATTTGGGTTCTAAATCTTTTATTGGGTTTTAGACTTTTGAGTTTTTAACCTCTTTGACTAGTCTTCAGCTTTTTAATATGACCCTTCTCTCTTATCTCCGTTTTTTTTTCCCCTCTTATCTTTGTCTTATGTCCTGATTCGTGGAGCCTTGAGTATTTTTATCATGTTTATAGTCAGCTTCATGTGTGCCTGTGTTTGTGTTCATGTTGAATGTAATTGTGGTCTGTAAATATAGATGTCACCTGACTGCAAAACAAATCTACCTACGGGTGCAAATAAAGTAACCTGAACCTGCGCCGCGGGGAACTCTTGTTGGATAAGAACTGTTTTAGCACCACAGAAGAAGAACCAGCATATCCGTTAGCTCGTTAGCTGTTAGCTCTGTTAGTGCTCCCAGTGTCTCTGGTTCTTCGCCACTGTTCCTGGCTCCCTGACTCGATTTTGACCCGATCAGACTCAGCAGACCTTCACAGACATAAAGGCATTATATTAAAAGATCGATCCGCGGATTTTGTGGATTGATATCGGCTCAGTCAAACGTGGATTGATCCAGATCGCTGTATCGATCTGTGGAATCCACCCCTATCAAAGAGACATGCACTGAAATGAGCTGTTCTGAGGAAGGCTGCCAAAAAATTCAAGGTAATTTGACCAAAACATTTCACTCAGACCTGTGGGAGCTTCAACATGTGGGAAACATGCAGTGAGTGGGACCTTTAAGACATTTTTAAAAAGAACCCCCCCCCATCAGAGAGTCAATAGCAGCTTTTCCGTCCTCCATATTCACACATGATGAGTCAAACCCTGAACCCTGCTGAGTCATCACACCGGGCTGTGATGTCGGTGGTTTTAGTGCTGGGGTAACTGGCAGGGAGCCACGTAAAAATGGCCTCCTGTCACTACACGTGTGAAGATTTTTAAACAATACATTCTGCATGGCTCTATCAGTTTAGCAGTTTTTCTCACCGAGTTATTTTTTCCTTTTTACATTAAGGTAAGATGAGATGAGCCTTTATTAGTCCCACAATGTTAGTGACATTTTCAATAAATTATCACCATTTTCTGCCAGTTTTGTAAATTTGCCATTTTTTCTTGTGTATTTTTTGATAGATTGACAAACTTTTCTTGTAATTTTGCAGCTTTTACTCCCATAATTCAACAATGTTTTTTGTGAATTTGAATGCCCCTCCCGACAAAAGTTTCTGTTTCTCATTTAAATTTGTGAATCTTTCCACAAATTATCTTAACATTTTTAAATGACACTTCTGTCTCATTTTTTCCCCTCAAAATTTCCATGTTTTTCTTTAAAGATTTTGTTTTAATTAAATAAGTTTTTAAATAATTTATTTAATAATGAATGCAATTAATAAAGTTTTTACATTTTCTACAAATTTTCAAGTTTTTTGTGAGTCTACATGCCCCCTCAAAAAAAATGCTCAACTTCTCTTTTACATTTGTGAATCTTTCCACAAAAAATTTGCATGTTTCTTTTTTAATTAAATAATTTTAAATACATTTAATTATGCATTTAATATTTTTAATACAATTTTTAAATTTTCTGCAAATTTTTTACCATTTTCTCAAAAATGTTGATTTTTTTTTTCCACATAAGTTTGCCACTTTTTTGTAAATTTTCAACTATTTCCTTGTGCATTTTTTTTTGCAGTTTTTACCTCCGCCAAGGAGGTTATGTTTTCATCAGCGTTGGTTTGTCTGTCTGTCTGTCTGTCTGTTAGCAAGATAACTCAAAAAGTTATGGACGGATTTTCATGAAATTTTCACAGATTGTCAGAAATGGGGTATCCTACAGATGATTAGATTTTGGTGGTGATCCGGATCACCGTCTGGATCCAGGAACAAAAACACTGTATGGGGGGAACTGTGGCGCTTGGCGGAGGTCTGCGCTCTCCCAGTGCTTTTCTAGTTTTTAATATAAATACACAACTTTCTTTAATTTGTTGTTTTTTTTCCTAATTTAAAAAAAAAAAAAAATCTTGTAATTTTGCCACTTTTACGCTCATAATTTTACTTTTTTTTGGGGGGGGGGGGGGGGGAGGTTTACCTGCTACCCTTCCAAAAAATTAAATTAAATTTGTGAATCTTTCCACAAAAATTTGCATGTTTTTCTTTTTAAATTTTTTAAATTAAATATGTTTTTAAATAATCCATTTATTAATAAATTTAATAATTTCAATTAAAGTTTTGTAAATTTTCTACAAATTTTCACAATTTTCTTTCTCCACATAAGTTGGCCACTTTTTCAGAAATTTGCAACTTTTTCCTTATGCATTTTTTAGTTTTGTTTGACAAATATGCAGACTTCTTTCTTTAATTTTTTGTCTTTTGTCCTAAATTTCTTATTCCTTTTCTTGCAATTTTTCAGCTTTTACTCCCATAATTTTGCAGTTTTTTTTGAGAATTTGCCTCCCCCCCCCCAAAAAAAGTTGCCCAGTTTCTCTTTTAAATTTGTGAATCAAATTTGTCACGTTTTTAAAAGAAATGACACTTTTTCCTCACTTTTCCCCCAAAATCCCCCCCAAAATTGCTGCTTTTCCTTTAAAATTTGTGAAACTTTTCACAAAAGCTTGCATTTACTTTTTTTATTAAATAATTTTGAAATAATAAATGTAATAGTTTAATGCAATTTTTAAATTTCTACAAATTTATACCATTTTCTCTCAAAATTTGATTTTTTTTTTTTTTTTTTTACACAAGTTTACCATTTTTTTCCCAATTACCTGATAAACGGGCATTTTTTTTTAAATGCGTTTTATTTTCTTGTAACTTTGCAGCTTTTCTCCCTTAAATTTCTGCCAACAGTGCCGCCATCAGTGTGTGAATGTGTGTGTGAATGGGTGGATTGCAGGATCTGTAAAGGGCTTTGGTCATCCTAGATGAGAAGAAAAGCGCTATATAAGTGAACGCCATTTACCATTATCCCTTGTGAATTTGCAATATTTCTGTAAATTTCTCCTTTTTCCTCATGAATTTTATGACCTTCTTCCTCATAAAAGTCCCAGTGACATTTCTTGTAAAGTGTCTTTGTTCAGTTCCATTCTAACAGCCCGTCAGGATGTTTGGTTGAGTGTTTGTGGTTTTGGTGGCAGGTGTGACTGAAGAGGAAACATTTTGAAAACCTGATGCAGAATAAACACCAACAGAGGGACATGTGTCACAAGTCTGATCACAGCTGCAACGACAATGAAAATGACTTCAGCTTATTCATATTTATCTGAAGACAAAAGTCCAACAATATCAGACATTTAATCAGCTTCCAGATGAGTGTTACAAATTTATGAAATATTGAAAATTTACAGGAAAAAAATGCAAATTTTTGAGTAAAGAGTGGCAAATTTACAAAAAAAAGCAAATTTATGAGAAAAAAAATAAAATTTGCAGGAAAAAAGCTGCAAATTTATGAGAGAAGTCAAATTGAGGGAAAAACTTGCAAATTAACAGGAAAAAAGCAACTTTATGAGAAAAAAGTAGCAAATTTTGAGGAAAAAGTCACAAATTTATGAAAAAGTTGCAAGTCTACAAGAAAAAAGTTGAAATTTTACAGAAAGAAGTTGCAAATTTATGAAAAAAAATCAGAAATTTATGAGGAAGAAAGTCTAAAATTTACAAGAAAAAAGTTGCAAATTTATGAGAAACAAGAGCACTTTGAGGTGTGTGCAATATCCCCTGCCTCTGTTTTCTCTGAAGATCCCAATACTTACAGACAGTAAGATAAGATAAAATAAGATAAGATGAGATAAGCCTTTATTAGTCCCACAATGGGGAAATTCCAGGATTGCAACACTCAGAGCAATAATTTAAAAGATAAGAAAATAAGAGCAGCGAATATACATATGTACACATAAATATATAAATATATATACACAGTGCGGAGCATTGTAGCTAGATGGAATAAACAGCATAACCGTCCATTTAGTTACCCCACATAGTATGAGTATGTACCCATACATATCGTCACCCTCCGTAGCGATTTACCTCCATTTACCCCATTTAACATCACCTCCGCCAAGGGAGGAGGTGATGTTTTTGCTAGCATTGGTTGGTTGGTTGGTTTGTCTCTTAGCAACATAACTCAAAAAGTTATGAACGGATTTTGATGACATTTTAAGGAAAGGTGTGTAATGGCATGGAGAACAGATGATTAGATTTTGGTGATGATTTGAGAGTGCATACCTCCACCAAGGGCTTTGAATGTATTTATGTAGCAGGATTACACAAAAACTACTGGATGGATTTGGATGAAATTTTCACCAGAGGTGGTTCTTGGGCTAGAGAGGAACCCAATACATTTTGATGATGATATGATAAGGGCCTTGGCAGAGGTATGCATTATCATGTCACAGTGCATTAGCAACAATACTCCAAAACTAATCGACAGACTTTGGTGCAATTTTCACCAGATGTGGCTCGTGGCCTACACATAAACCCATTACATTTTGGAGGTGATCCATGAGGGACGAAAGGAGCCTTGGCGAAGGTATGCTCTCTGAGTGCTTTTCTAGTTTAATGGATTACATTACAGGCTATTAATGCCAGGCTGAAAACAGAGTGTTTCAAACAGAGCTTTTAGAACATGTTCGGTCTGCTTTATCCTCCCTTGAGAGCTCTTAATGTGGCACAAATCTGAAGAAAATCAATATGATATTGCCAGTAATTTCCTTGATTTTGATTCTTGAGGTTCTGAATCGATTCAATTCCGACTCGATCCTATCCTGATTCAATCAGGAAAATTACGATTTTAGAAGTTATTTTACATGCCAGGGAAAAAAAAATCTTAAGAAACCTAATGCTGCAAATTGTACCAGGAATACGCCAACTTTGTTAATGCATACAGTGGTGTGAGTGTGTTTTCCCCTTCCTGATTTCTCATTTTTTTGTATGTTTGTCACACTTAAATGTTTCAGATCATCAAACAAATTTAAATATTAGACAAAGATAACAAGTAAACACAAAATGCAGTTTTTAAATGAAGGAGTTTATTAATAAGGGGGAAAAAATCCAAACCTACATGGCCCTGTATGAAAAAGTGATTGCCGCCTAAACCTAATAACTGGTTGGGCCACCCTTAGCAGCAACAACTCCAATCAAGCGTTTGCGATAACTGGCAATGAGTCTTTTACAGCGCTGTGGAGGAATTTTGGCCCACTCTTCTTTGTAGAATTGTTGTAATTCAGCCACACTGGAGGGTTTTCGAGCATGAACCGTCTTTTTTTAAGGTCATGCCACAGCATCTCAATCAGAGTCAGGTCAGGACTTTGACGAGGCCACTCCAAAGCCTTCATTTTGTTTTTCTCAAGTCATTCAGAGGTGGACTTGCTGGTGTGTTTTGGATCACTGTCCTGCTGCAGAACCCAAGTGCTCTTCAGCTTGAGGTCACAAACAGATGGCCAGACATTCTCCTTCAGGATTTTTTTGGTAGACAGCAGAATTCATGATTCCATTTACCACAGCAAGTCTTCCAGGTCCTGAAGCAGCAAAACAGCCCCAGACCATCATCACACTGCCACCACCATATTTTACTGTTGGTATGATGTTCCTTTTCTGAAATGCTGCGTTACTTTTAAGCCGGATGTAATGGGACACACACTTTCCAAAAAGTTCAACTTTTGTCTTGTCAGTCCACAGAGTATTTTCCCAAAAGTCTTGGGGATCATCAAGATGTTTTCTGGCAAAACTGAGACGAGCTTTTATGTTCTTTTTGCTCAGCAGTGGTTTTCGTCTTGGAACTCTGCCATGCAGGCCATTTTTGCCCAGTCTCTTTCTTATGGTGGAGTCATGAACACTGACCTTAACTGAGGCAAGTGAGGCCTGTAGTTCTTCGGATGTTGTTGTGGGGTCTTTTGTGATCTCTTGGATGAGTTGTTGCTGTGCTCTTGGGGTAATTTTGGTCGACCGGCCACTCCTGGGAAGGTTCACCACTGTTCTACGTTTTCGCCATTTGTAAATAATGGCTCTCACTGTGGTTCACTGGATTCCCAAAGCTTTAGAAATGGCTTTGTAACCTTTTCCAGACTGACAGATCTCAGTTACTTTGTTCCTCATTTGTTCCTGAATGTCTTTGGATCATGCTAGCATGATGTCTAGCTTTTGAGGATCTTTTGGTCTACTTCACTTTGTCAGGCAGGTCCTATTTAAGTGATTTCTTGATTGAGAACAGGTGTGGCAGTAATCAGGCCTGGGTGGGGCTAGAAAAATTGAACTCAGCTTTCCAAAGATGTGATAAACCACAGTTAATTTATGTTTAAACAGGGGTGGAGGGATGACTTTCAACACAGGACCATGCAGGTTTGGATGTTTTTTACCCTTAATAAAAACCTTCATTTAAAAACTGCATTTTGTGTTTACTTGTGTTATCTTTGTCTAATATTTAAATTTGTTTGATGATCTAAAACATTTAAGTGTGACAAACATACAAAAAATGAGAAACCAGGAAGGGGGCAAACACTCTCACACCACTGTAAATTATCACAAAGGACTGACCCAAAATCAGTTACAATAATGCACTTATCATTTTTTTGATTGATTTTATTTATGTGAACATTCCGACAAAAGAAAAAAAGAATTTAAAACAAAAATCAAGCCAAAAATAAAATGTTCAAAAGGAGTGGGAAGAAGCCAATGCTTATATAGTCCAACCCCTTTTCCATACCCAACAAATTACAGTATCACTGTTAGTCATCATTCATCCCGCAACCACATTCACCATCGTTTAACTTGTGATTTCACAAAGTACTAACAAGTGCTTTCTTTAGTGCAAAGGGTGTGTAGTGTCAAGTTAACAACCCAGAGCCAGTAAACAAGCTCAATGCATGAAGCATGTAGACATAATCTCACTGTATTTCTGTTCCTCCAGGATTTCGCTGGCTGTTATTGTGATTGCTGCGGCCCAAAAAGCCTGAATTTGTGGGATCTTTTCCAAAAAGTTGTGACATTTTTAGAGGTTTATTGTACCAACAGTTGTGTGAGGAAGTACACATTTTAAAGTAGCTGCTTTTTTCCATAGTTTATAGTGATGCTATTCTATGCAACACCACAAGAAAAGCACAGGATTGCCAAAAATTTCCTGTTGAACAGCGATTTATTTAGAATTAAATGCTCGGTAAAGTTGTCAAAAAATGACCAACATTGCATTCTTGCTGAGAACTTAAAAAAGATAAATAAAAGAATTAGTCATTACAACAACTAAATTGCATTGAATGCATGTTAGAGTATGGAGAAAATTATGGCAGCACCTTCTTGAATCTTGAATTTGAAAACTAAGACCCTGAAAAACTTGAGGTCTTCTTCTGTGCTGAAATCCACAGGGAGCAGGGATGGTCCTCCACTGATGACCTCTTCCTTCAGAAGGTCTCAGTGCAGGATGGAGCTTGGAGTGGAAACCCAGTCTTCACACATCTGAAGGGGAGATGGAAAGGAGAATAGATTTCAAAGTCAAATTAATAACCATATTTTTAGATCTCCACACCACAGTAGGGTTTAATAATTTAGGTTCTTTTGGTTTTTGGTCTTGATATTTTAACTACAAATTAACTTTCAATTTTTGAAAAGGATTTCAATTCATTTCCTGGAAGATTTTGTCATTTCAGTTTAGTTCTATTGAGTAAAAACGGCTTGCTGTACTGCAGCCTTTATTATTTCTGCCATTTTCATGGATGAATTATTAATTTATGACACAAATGTTAAAAAAACAACATTTTACTTACCTCCAGCAGCTACAACGGTCTCCCTCTCTGGTCTGTTGTTGTTGTCCGTGAGTTTTCTGTCTGAAAACTGTTTATCAATCATTGACTTCTATGTTCCAACACAATGCTGCACGTAGTACAAAAACTGTTTATCCCCGCTTTATGAAAAATATTCGGAAACTGTTGAGCCCAGTCTTTAACTGTGACTTCTGTTGATAAATTAATGTTGTCAAGTCCATTCTGTAGCTGCCTGCCAAATGTAAACACAGAAGTAATGTGAGCATGCGGCACATGGAACTGTCACATGATTAATAATCATAATAATACATTTTATTTATGGGCGTCTTTCAAAACACACAAGGACACTTTACAGTAATAAAACAAGTAAGATCAAGTCAATGTTTCTGAGTCCAGAGGGTAGTAAGTTCCAGAGCCAGGGAGCAGAGCGACTGAAAGCCCTGCTCCCCATGGTAGTGAGACAGGGAGAGGAAACTGTGAGATGGAGGGAATAAGATGACCTAAGAGTGCGGGAGGGAGTGGCTACATGGAGGAGGTCGGAGAGATATGGGGGGGGGGGGGCGAGATTGTGAATGACCTTGAAAGGTAGTAATGGAATTTTGAAATTAATACTGTATTTAACTGGAAGCCAGTGGAGCGGCTGCAGGGTGGGTGTGATGTGGTGGATGGAGGGAGTTCTGCTGATGATACAGGCAGCTGAATTCTGGACTTGTTGAAGCTTATGGAGGGATTTGGGAGTGAGACCAAAACAGAGAGAATTGCAGTAATCCAGACGAGAAGTGATGAAGTTGTGAACAAGAACAGTAGTGGTGTGGGGGGTGAGGGAGGGACTGAGACGGTTTATGTTCCGCAGGTGGAAGTATGCTGACCGGGTAATGTTATTAATGTGGGAGTGGAAAGATGGAGTGCTGTTGAGGACGACACCCTGTCGAGGATTGGTCATTACGCGAGACTTCAGCTGGCTGCTTGCATTCTGTGTTTTACAGAGTGTAAAATTATGATATTAAAAGATCGATCCACGGATTTTGTGGATCGATATTGACTCAGTCAAACGTGGATCGATTCAAATTGTTGGATCAATCTTTTGAACCCACTCCTAGCAGCGATCCAAAGAAAATGTCCATTATCCACAGTCCAAATGTCTGCTGTGACAGAGCCCTGATCCAGTCCCTCAAATTCCCTTTGGAGATCAAAATCCCTTTCTGAAAGATCTTTAGCCAGGTAGCAAGTAAACGTGTTTTAACTTCCATGGATCACAGTCCAGGGTCTGGGTCACAAACTGTCCAGATGCATACCTGTGCTTGAAATCCAGCCGTGGCTGTTGAGACAAGAGTATTTCCACTTTACATCCAGCCATGGCTGTTCAGAATACAGTAGATCCACTAACATGGTGTTGTTAGCATAGCATAGAATTAGCTTTGTCAGAGCTTTATTGCTGTTTTCAAGCGTTTCTGAAGATTGTAGTAAGTCTCAACCGGCACTTAGCTTGCAACCCACCAATATGCTTTAACCTTAACCGTGAGAAAGGAAAATAATCTGTCTATTTTCACAAAAACAAAGTAGCTTCATCTTTTCTTTCGCTTCAGTAGTAAAGACTGAGGCTCTTTGCAACAGGTCACGTCAACTGACAGCTGATTCAGCTCTCTGTCAGCAGTGTTGGGAGTAGCGCATTACAAAGTAACAGCAGTTTTCAACTTTTCAATATAATTACTGTGCCAGAACCAAATTATGATAAACCCATCATCCACGAACCCATCTATAAATGCACCAAATCTCTGTCCGTGTGTGTATGCATCTGTCTGTTCCACGCATATCTCTTGAATCATTCGTCATACTGACCTAAGGTTTTATATGTGTTTTGCTGAGGTTACAATGATTACCGGCCGGTGGCACTGACCCCCACTATAATGAAGTACTTTAAGCGGCTAGTCATGCAGCACATCAAGTCCACCCTGCCTCCCTCTCACAACCCATTCCAGTATGCATACAGGTCGAACAGATCCACAGAAGATGCCATCGCTGCTGCTCTCTATCCAGCCCTCACCCACCTGGATTCAAAAAAACTTGTACGTGCGCATGCTGTTCTTGGACTTCAGCTTAGCATTCAACACAATCATCCCCCAGCACCCAATACAAAAACTCAGACACTTAGGACTTAAAACCTCTCTCTGTAACTGGGTGCTGGACTTTCCCACAGGGAGGCCACAGAATGTGCGGGTTGGCAGCAACACCTCCCAGACCATCACACTGCACAGGAGCCCCACAAGGGTGCGTGCTCAGCCTGCTGCTCTTCACCCTGCTGACCCATGACTGTGTGCCAGCCTACAACACCAATCACATCGTCAAGTTTGCAGATGACACAACGGTAGTGGGCCTCATCACCAACAATGACGAGGCCAACTACAGAAACGAGGTGAGCCAACTGGTCCAGTGGTGTAAAGACAACAACCTCTTCCTGAATGTGGGAAAAACCAAGGAGATCGTGATCGACTTCAGGAGGGGTCACACGCAGCACCCCCCTCTGATCATCGACGGTGCAGCTGTGGAGAGGGTGAACAGCACCAAGTTCCTGGGGATGCACATCTCTGAAGACCTCACCTGGACCAACAACACCACATCACTGGCCAAGAAGGCCCAAACTCACCTCCACTTCCTCTGCAGACTGAGGAGAGCACGAGTCCTCCTCCCGCCCCCCCCCCCCCCATCATGCAGTCTTTCTACCAGGGCACCATTGAGAGCATCCTCACCAACTGCATCACAGTGTGGTATGAAAGCTGCACTGCCACCTGCCGGCAGATACTACAACACATAGTGGATGCAGCCAGCAAGACAGCAAGATCATCGGTGCTTCCCTGCCCCCCCCCCCCCCCCCCGGACATCTACCCCACTCGCCTCACCCGTAGAGCCACCAACATCACAGGCGACACCTCCCATCCCCTACGCTCCCTCTTCACCCCCCTGCCCTCAGTGAAAACATACAGTAGCCTCCGGGCCCGCTCCACAAGACTGCTGAACAGCTTTGCTCATCAGGCCATCAGGACCCTGAACTCTGTTCCCCCCCGCCCGCTTCCCAGACAGTAACACCTACACAATAACTACCTCAGATGTTGGCACAGAAAGACTGGCACACCAACAATAATACTGTTGTTCCGTTGTATTTTTGCTGCTATATGTCTCTGCCCTTTAACCGCAACCATCTGCACAAATGCCATATCTGCTGCTGTCTGTATATCACTGCAATACTGATCATGTGCAATCATATCTGTCACTACCTGCACCTACACTACCGCATTGAAATGCACTACTGATATTCATCTCTAGCTGTCTGAATATAGGATTGCTGGGTCTATTACCACTAATCGTTTACCTCTATGGAGGTCAGAGTCCTTCTGGCTGCCATTTGCACCACGGGTTGCATCACTGTATATAGACTGTACACAGACCTCTGCTGTCGCTGTTTGTTCCTGTTTTTCTTTTTTTTAATCTAGCCTAATTCCTTTCTTTTTATAAAATGCACACCAATGTAGAAAGAGAGAAACGCCATTTCAATTCTCCTGTATGTCCTGCACATATAGTAGTATTGACAATAAAATCTTTGAATCCCTGAATCCTTGAAATATGTAATTTTTACCAATAAAAGTTTAGCCACCGCTCTGTCACCACTCCGTGTCTCTTCATGCCCTGGCTTCAAGAAGTGTGGGTGGGGTTTCAGATTGACTCCGTGCTGACTGGATAATACGCAGCATCACAACCTGTCAGCCACCACAGTGTTTCCCGGACAAAACAAGGGAGTGAAAATGACAAATTTGACTAGAAAAAGATAATACTGAAGAGTTAATGCTTAAAAAAATTATATCAAAGTTGCCGTGATTGCGTAGGTCTAAAGGATAATTCGCCGTATGCGGAGAACATGAGGTACGCGAGCAGACTGGGCGGAGCATCAGTGGGGACCGGGTCTGACAAAGAATACCGGTGTATCAACACAGAGCATGCTGGGAGAAGCAGCAGCCCGACTGGGGGGAGGCATGCCCAGTCAGTAGTAGATGGAAGTATCTGCTTCACCCGTGTGGTACCACTGCACTTTGCAGGACCGCGATTCCCCCTTCCCGCGCATGTATCTAAAAATTAAAAACTTAACACCATGATTGTGGAGCGGAATGGCCAGATCAACTGCATATCATATGTGGACACATATGTACGCTTTGACTAAATGACAAGATGCAAAAATGCCCAAATGATGAAATAAATAATTATTTAAATATTTACAGACAAATGACCAAAACTGATGCAACAGTTGCAGCCAAATGGGTCATTCTGCTCTGTGTGTGTGTGTGTGTGTGTGTGTGTGTGTGTGTGTGTGTGTGTGTGTGTGTGTGTGTGAGAGAGAGAATGGTGAAGGGATTGGTGCTGTACCGTGGATGCCCTGAATTTCCCTCTGGGGATCAATAAAGTATACAAGATACAAATACAAACAATAACGTTTGGTGTTTTGTACTTATAATATTGCTAAACTATAAAAGGATGCACTACAATGGGTCTCAAACTGGGAGCTGCCTTCAGGTTCCTGGGCACCCACATCTCTTCTGACCTCTCCTGGACTGTCAACACCAAGGCCCTTGTGAAGAAAGCCCAGCTGCAGCTGCACTTCCTCCGTGTCCTGAGGAACAACAACCTGGACCAGAAGCTGCTGCTGGCCTACCGCTGCTCAGTAGAGAGCGTGCTCACCTACTGTCTGGGTGTGTGGTACGCTGGCTCCACGGCCGAGAAAAGGAAGGCTGTGCAGAGGGTCATCAACACCGCCCCCAAAAAATTATCAGCAGGGCCCTCTGCCCTCCCTGGAAGACATCGCCAGATCCTCCTGTCTCAGAAGGATCAAGGCCATCACGGCAGACCCCTCACATCCCACCCACCACCTGTTTGACCTGCTCCCCTCAGGACGACGGTTCAGATCGATCAGGTCCCACACCTCCAGACTGACAAACAGTTTCTTCTCCTGGGCCATCCGAACTGCAAACAGCCAGAGGCCCCAACCCCCTCCCTTTGAATGCTCACATGCACAGAACTGAGGACCTTTTTAATTATCACTATAACTCACCTGTCTTTGCACTCCTCACTTTCATGTATATTGACCCATCCGTGAAACCACTACTGTACATATTTTCCATAATTCTTGGGCCATTTTACTCTATTATGTGTTCTGCACTCTTATGTACATAGTTCCACCCGCAAAGCCACTAACATACCTGTGTATATACCTGTGGGCTATTTATCATTTTTACTTTTACCTTTACTTCAGTCGTATGGTTAATCATGTGTTCTGTAACCGTTTTATTTCAAATTTGTCTCACTTACTTTACTGTGCAGTAGCCTGATGGAGCACCTACAATTTCGTTGTGCTGTACAACTGTACAATGACAATAAAGCTTATCCTTTTCTATTCTAAATATTTGTAAACATGTCCCATTATAGTACTGCATGAGTTTATTGATGATAGACTATAAACTACACATATAAACTAAATTATAATGGTGACTGAACAACACCCATTGCCCAAAGTGCAAGATACACTATTAAGAATATAACTCAGAGGATCACACAAATAAGTGATCTGACAAAAAAATAAACAAGGGTTCTTAAACAATGGCTAATATTGGATGCCCCATTCATTTTCAATTACTCTGTAAATAATATTCACACAATCAAATCTCAGTTCAGTCCCTTTCATATTTGTCAAATTCTAACATTTGTGAATGCCTACATATAGGCTACACCTCCTTGTATTCCACTTTCAAACACAGCCTACATTTGGGCCTGTAAAGCCTAATTGGGCTACCTGTTTCAGAGAGGAATACTTGCTTTCTATGGGCATACACTAGTACAGAATAGAATAGGGTTCATTGTCATTAGTTTGAAGCTAGAAGTCAAAGGTGTGATGTTGAATGTTGTCAGTGCATATGTCCCACAAGTTGGATGTCAGGTAGAAAAGAAAGGAATTCTGGAGTAAGTTGGATGAAGTGGTAGAGAGTGGTGATTGGAGTGGACTTTAATGGACATGTAGGTGACAGGAACAGAGGTCACGAGGAGGTCCTGGGTAGGTGTGGTCTTAAGGAGAGAAATGTTGACATACAGATGGTTGCGGGTTTTGCTAAAAGGATGGAAATGTCTGTGGTGAACACATACTTTAAGAAGAGAGAGGAACATAGGGTGACTTACAAGAGTGGAGGAAGGTGCACACAAGTGGACTACATCTTATGCAGGAGAAATCTGAAAGAGATGGGAGACTCCAAGGTGGTGGCAGGGGAGAATGTAGCTAGACGGCATAGGATGGTCGTCTGTAGGATGACTTTGGAAAGCAAGAAGAGGAAGGGGAGTGAAGGCAGAGCCAAAGATTAAGTGGGAGAAGTTACAGAAGGAAGAAGGTCACACGGAGTTCAGGAAGGAGTTGATACAGGCTCTGGGTGGTAGGGAAGAATTACCAGATAACTGAGAAAGTACAGCAAAAGTATTGAAGGAAACAGGTAAAAAGGTATGTGGTGTTTCCAGTGGACAGAGGAAGGAAGACAAGGAGACTTGGTGGTGGAATGAGGAGGTACAGGAAAGTATCCAAAGGAAGAGGTTAGCAAAGAAAAAAAATGGGACCATCAGGGAGAAGAAGAAAGTAGACAGGCGTGTTTGGAATCTAGGCATATGGCAAAGAGAGAGGTGGCAAAGGATAAGGCATATAGTGAGTCTTATGAGAGGCTAAACACTAAGGAAGGAGAAAAAGAGTTGTTTCAATTGGCTAGACAAAGATCAAGCTGGAAAAGATGTACAGCAGGTTAGGTTGATTAAGGACAGAAATGGTAATGTACTAACAAATGACAAGAGTGTGTTGAGAAGGTGGAAGGAGTACTATGAAGAGCTGATGAATAAAGAAAATGAGAGAGAGGAGGATGGATGAAGGAAAGACAGTGAACAAGGAAGTCCCGAGGATTAGCAAGGCGAAAGTGAGGGCAGCTTTGAAGAGGATGAAGAATGGAAAGGCGGTTGGTCCAAATGACATACCTGTGGAGGTATGGAGATGTTTAGGAGAGATGGCAGTGGACTTTTTAACCAGATTGTTTAACAGTCTTGGAGAGTGAGAGGATGCTCGAGGAGTGGAGAAGAAGTGTTGTGGTACCAATTTTCAAGAACAAAGGTGATGCTCAGAGCTGTAGTAACTACAGAGGCATAAAGGAATCTTCTGTAGGAAGCAAATCTTAAAATTTTATCTATTAGAGATGAAATTAGTCAGATTCTTCCTACCGTAAATTCTAGTACATTAACTACTGCAGCTCCCTCAATTGATATCTGCTTGGATAGATTTACTCCAATCAACCTCTTGGAGTTGGATAGGGTAGTTTCCTCTTCTAAGCCTTCATCTTGCCTTCTGGACCCTATTCCTTCCAGGTTATTTAAAATTATTTTCCCAATTATTAGTAGCCGTATTCTTCTTATCATTAATTCTTCTTTAGCTCTGGGTTATGTTCCACTGGCTTTTAAAACTGCTGTAATTAAACTTTTACTTAAAAAACCGATGCTCGATCCTGGAGTTCTGGCCAATTATCGACCAATCTCCAATTTGCCTTTCATTTCAAAAATCCTGGAAAGAGTTGTTGCTGTGCAATCATCTGACCATTTGCAGGGAGTTGGTTTGTTTGAGGTGTTTCAAACTGGGTTCAGAGCTCATCACAGCACTGAAACTGCCTTAGTGAAGGTCTCTAATGACCTCCTGACTGCATCTGATAATGGACTTGTCTCTGTTCTTGTTCTTTTAGATCTCAGTGCAGCCTTTGACACCATCGATCATGCCATTCTACTTGATAGATTGGAACACTTTGTTGGACTCAGTGGAACTCCGTTGCAGTGGTTTAGATCTTATTTGTCTGATAGATTTCAGTTTGTCCATGTCAATGATGGATTTTCTTCCAGCTCTAAGCTCACTCACAGAGTTCCACAGGGATCTGTGTTGGGCCCTACTCTTTTTAGTCTATATATGCTCCCGCTGGACAATATCATCAGAAAGCACTGTACACATTTTCATTGTTACGCTGATGACACACAACTATACCTGTCAATGAAGCCCGATGATTGTGATCAGTTGGCCAAGCTAGATGCCTGTCTTAAGGACATCAAAGCTTGGATGACTTGTAATTTTTTACTATTGAACTCTGATAAGACTGAAGTCATTGTTGTTGGCCCAAAACATCTTCGAAATTCCTTTTCAGATTATGCCCTTAGTTTAGATGCTGCCACTCTCACTCTGAACAGTTGTGTGAGGAACCTTGGAGTGATTTTTGACCAGGATTTGTCCTTTAATTCACATATTAAAACCGTTTCTAGGACCGCCTTACATCATCTGCGCAATATTGCTAAGATCAGGAGCATCTTGTCTCTGGGTGATGCTGAGAAACTGATTCACGCCTTTGTCAGTTCGCGATTAGATTATTGTAATTTGCTATTATCTGATTGACCTAGAGTATCTTTAAAAAGTCTTCAATTGATTCAAAATGCTGCTGCTAGAGTTTTAACTGGTTCTAGAAAAAGAGATCATATTTCCCCAGTTCTGTCCTCCCTCCATTGGCTTCCCATTGAATTCAGAATCAAGTTTAAAATCCTTCTTCTTACTTTCAAAGCTCTTAACAATCTGGCCCCCCAGTATATAAAAGATCTGATATTACCTTCCCATCCTAACAGAGCATTACGCTCCCAAAATGCTGGCTTACTTGTGGTGCCCAGAATCTCCAAAAGTATGGTGGGAGGGTGAGCCTTCTGCTACCAAGCCCCTTCTCTCTGGAACCAGTTACCACTCTGGGTCCGGGAGTCAGACTCGGTCTCTGTCTTTAGGAACAGGGTAAAATCCTTCCTTTTTAATATAGCTTTCATTTAAGGAGGGTATTTGTGTCTTTTAACCCCACTCTTGTTCTATTGTTATCTGATCCATACTGCTGGTTGACCTCCAATATTGTACTTGGCATCTTACTGCTATGTTCTTCATGTCTGTCCTTTCCATCCTCCCTATCCCCTCATCCCCAGCCAGTCGCAGCAGACAACTGCCCCTCCCTAAGCCTGGTTCTGCTAGAGGTTTCTTCCTTCCAAATGGGAGTTTTTCCTCTCCACTGTCGCCTAGTGCTTGCTCATAGGGGATCGTCTGATTGCTGGGTCTTTCTGTGACTGTGTGATTTTTTTTATCTGGGATGTGGCGCATTATAAATAAAGCTGAATTGAATTGAATTGAACTGAATAAAGTTGATCAGCCACACTATGAAGATATGGGAAAGAGTTGTTGAAGCCAGGTTAAGAGGAGAGGTGACAATCAGTGAGGAGCAGTACGGTTTCATGCCAAGAAAGAGTACTACAGATGCACTGTTTGCTCTAAGAGGGTTGATGGAGAAGTATACAGAAGGTCAGGAGGAGTTGCACTGTGTCTTTGTGGACCTAGAGAAAGCATATGACAGGGTGCCAGGAGGGAAATGTGGTACTGTATGAGAAAGTCAGGAGTGGCAGAGAAGTATGTGAGGGTGGTGCAGGACATGGATAAGGACAGTGAGACAGTGGTGAAGTGCGCTGTAGGAGTGACAGATGGATTCAAGTTGGGGGTGAGGTTACATCAGGGATCCGCTCTGAGCCCCTTCTTGTTTGCCATGGTGCTGGACAGGCTGACAGACGAGATCAGGCAGGAGTCTCCATGGACCCTGATGTTTGCAGATGACATTGTGATCTGCAGTGAGAGTAGGGAGCAGGTGGAAGAGAACCTGGAGAGGTGGCGGTATGCTCTGGAGAGAAGAGGAATGAAAGTCAGTAGAAGAAAGACAGAATACATGAGTGTGAATGAGAGGGAGGCAGGTGCAATGATGAAGATGGAAGGAGTAGTGGTAGTGAAAGTAGATGAGTTTAAATACTTGGGGTCAACCATCCAAAGCAATGGAAAATGCACAAGAGACGTGAAGAAGAGAGTGCAAGCAAGGTGGAGTGGGTGGAGATGAGCGTCAGGGGTGATTTGTGACAGAAAGGTAGCAGCAAGCATGAAAGGGAAGATTTACAAGACGGTAGTGAGACCTGCTATGATGTATGGTTTGAAGACTGTGGCACTGACAAAAAGACAGGGAATGGAGCTGGAGGTGGCAGAGTTGAAGATGCTAAGATTTTCAATGGGAGTGACTAGGAGGGACAACATTAGAAATTAGTATGTCAGAGGGACGGCTCAGGTTGAGCGGTTTGGAGACAAAGTAAGAGAGGCAAGGCTGAGATGGTTTGGACATGTGCAGAGGAGGGATAGTGGATATACTGGACAAAGGATGTTGAAGATGGAGCTGCCAGGCAGGAGGAAAAGAGGAAGACCACAGAGAAGATTCATGGATGTAGTGAAGGAGGACATGGAGAGGGTTGGTGTTACAGAGGAAGATGTGGGGGATAGGGTGAGATGGAGACAGATGATCGGCTGTGGAGACCCCTAAAGGGAGCAGCCGAAAGAAGAAGAAGTAGTAGGCATTGTACAGTAAGTACAGTACAACAAAACAGTACCATTTATAGCGTTATTTACACATACCCCCGTTTCTTGAGCAAAGCTCATCACACTACTTGTCAGCGCCCCACCTTTTCCCCACAGTGCACGCAGCGTGTGTGGTGTGTGGCTAGGCTCTCCGGTGGTTGCTACCTCTGAACTCCCAGTTTGGTCAAATAGCCGCTAGTCCACTACTCCTGTTTGCCAGAGAGGATGTGGGACCGTTTTCCATCGTGCTGCATCAGAGAGGATTGTCTGCTAATCTTGTTTTAGACTTAGATTCCTTTATTAGTCCCACAATGGGAAAATTACAGGGCATCCACATGAGTGGATGAGGCAGCCACTAGTGCGGCGCCCAAGCCTTTCACCATTCACACACACATTCACACCTAGGACCACTTTAGAGTCTCCAATTAAACTAACTTGCATGTTTTTGGCATGTGGGAGGAAACCGGAGAAACATGCAAACACGGGGAGAACATGCAAACTCCACACAGATCACTGTTGGTCGGGGGCTGGGATCGAACCCGGGATCCAGCCAAGGGTGAGTTGCTGTGCTGCCACAGCGCTAACCACTCCGCCACCGCGCTGCCCATTTAATAGGAGGTAAGTAACGTTAACACCATGTCTAATTATAAAACAGCAAATGCTAAACGACCATGCTAACTTGTGCTAATTGGAAATGTATCAGACCACCGTTTCTTTGGTTTAAATTACTGCTGAGTTTCTTAGCTTTGTCTGAAAACATTTTTGTTAAAGCTGCAAAAGTGCGTAACGGTGGCACGTTCACACAAAATAAATAAATAAAAACGGGTCAGAGGAGCAAGTTGGCTCTTAATGTAATTTATTTGATTTCTAATGATTTTAATAAGTCAAGTAGCGATAATGAATACAGTTAAATACAGTTGGGCTGCACGGTGGCGCAGTGGTTAGCACTGCGGCAGCACAGTTTACCCTTGGCCGGGGGATTGTGGGGATCGTGGGATCGTGGGTTCGATCCCAGCCCCCGACCAACAGTGATCTGTGTGGAGTTTGCATGTTCTCCCCGTGTTGCGTGGGTTTACTCCGGGATTTCTCCGGTTTCCTCCCACATGCCAAAAACATGCATGTTAGGTTAATTGGCTGCTCTAAATTGTCCCTAGATATCTGTTTCCTATAGGCCCTTAGAATAGAGGGTTAGTATTAATGAAAGCGCTTTGAGTGGTCTTTGTGACTAGAAAAGCGCTATATAAGTGCAGGTTAGTTAGTTAGTTAGTAGTTAAAGTCATCACATGTATTTTATTACATTGCCTTTTTTTGTCTTTGACTTTCAGATCATGACCAGTCTGAAATTTTTTTTTACACTTTATTCAAGTTTTATATATTAACAATTCAACATTTTATGCAACACAACAGAACTTCCCAAATCTCCCCCCCCCAAAAGAAGCCAGGAGAGAGGGAGGAAAAAAAGAAAAAGGTTTTTTTAAATTTCTTTTTTTTTTCCGATTTGATTCCACTTATATCAAATATTAATATTATTTGTATTCTTCACATATAAGGTAAATGGCTGCCAGGCCTTATAAAACTTGTTGGTGGATCCCTTCAAAGTGGATCTCAATTTTTCTAAATGTAAAAATTGCATTAGGTCCCTAATCCAGTGAGTATGGGTGGGTGGAGCCTCATCCTCCCATCGGATAAGAATTAATCTTCTCGCTATTAATGTAGCAAAAGCAATAGCATCCAATTTATATTTTGGAAGGCGTGATCCTTCAACTATCCCAGATATTGCAGTTAGTGAGGACTGATCCTGAGAAATATCAAAGACATCTGAAAGGGTTTTAAATATCTCCCTCCAAAATTTGCCAAGTCGAGGGCAGGTCCAAAAACTATGAATAAGTGTTCCCGTTTGATTTTTGCATCTAACACACATCGAGTTCAAATTCGGAAAAGTGTTGGCCAATTTCTCTTTAGTATAAGGAAGGCGATGAACAACCTTAAATTGCAAAAGTCCATGCCGGGCACATATGGAAGATGAGTGGACTCTCCCCAATACTGATTCCCATGTATCATCGCTCAGTTGCAATCAAAGGTCCTCTTCCCAAAGGCTTTTAATTTTAGATAAAGAGGGACATTCATAATTAAAAATTAACTCATATATTCGCATAACCACACCTCTTCCAAATGGATTTACATCCTAAATACTATCCAGCAAGGTTTTTGACGGTAAATGTGGAAAATTTGTCAAGTTAGATCGAGCAAAATTCCTGACTTGAAGACATCTAAAAATCTGGGTACTTCCAAGATTATATTTATATATCATCTGAGTAAATGAGGCAAAAACATTATCAATATACAAATCAATAAAAGAATTAATATTTTTCATATTCTAAATTCTAAAGGCCGAATCCTGCATAGATGGCGAAAAAATGGGATTCCGATCTATTGGTGCAGATAAAGCCATACATCTTAAGCCAAATTTCTTCCTGAATTGCAACCAGATTTTAAGAGAATTTTCCACTATTGAATTAAGTCTGTAATCAACTACCTCTATAGGCAATGGTCCCGCAAGAAGCGCATGTAATGAGGAAGTTTTACAAAAATAGGCTTCCATAGCTAACCATGATATTTTTTTGTCACCTCTTTGATTTTTCCAGAATAACAAACCTCGAATATTAGCTGCTCAATAATTCAATATCGGGTAGGGCTAGTCCTCCTAATTTTTTTTTATCTCTGCAGAAAAACTTTCTGGATCCTTGGAATTTTTTTACTCCATATAAATTCTGAAATATATTTATCAAGTTCTACAAAAAAAAATTCCTAATCAAAATCGGCACAGCCTGAAACAAATACAAGAATTTAGGCAATATCTTCATCTTAACCACATTAATCCGACCTGCCAAGGATAAATGGAGTCCATTCCACCTCTGAAAATCTTTTTTAACTGCTTTTAGAAGAACTGCAAAGTTTAAATCAAAAATTTTACTGTGCCGTTGTGAAACATTGATTCCCAAATAAGTAATATATGTTGATGATGGCCCCAAACCTAAATTTTGACGTGACAAATTTTTTGCTATGGCATTTATGGGAAGCCATCTGCTTTTACCAAGATTTAATCTATAACCTGAAATTATGCCAAAATCGTTAAGTATACTAAAAATATGTGGTAATGATGTTAGAGGGTCAGAAACATAAAGCAAAAGATCATCTGCATACAAAGACAATTTATGTTCTTCCTCACCTCTAAATATACCTTTAAAATGTGTCACTGAACGGAGTTTAATTGAAATATATTTACTAAGAAGCAAACAGGTTAAATCAGGCCAGAATGGCAGTCATCACGCTTAAATCTACACTTAAATCTAGATCTACACTTAAATTTTCATTGGTTTAAACTAACAGCTGATTTCTATCTGTAGATGGCAGTGATGAGTAATTTTCTCATTTTCAGACTTTTTTTTGTTACCTTTTTTTTGCCATTCTCCTCTGGCTCAGGAAATATGTAACTTATTGATGTTGACTTTTTATCCATTTGATATGATTTAGAAGAAAAACCTGAAATTTATGAGAATCAAGTCTCAAATGCACATTAAAGAACTATTTTATAACAACACTGCAAAATTATGAGGGGAAAAGGGTGCATGTAAAAACAGTGATATGAAATGTTTTTCATATTGCACAGCCCTAATCCCAAGGTGGACCTGTGTAGTAAGTTTGGTGACCAAGAGAGCTTTACATGTTCTATAGTAAGAGAGCATAGGAAGTGCCAACCTTGACCTTTGACCCCAAACCTGTAGTCAGAGGTTATGGTCTCAGAGTGAACCTGTGCAGCAAGTTTGGTGACCCTAGCTTTCTTTGTTGATGAGATATAGTATATAAGTCATTTTGATATTGACCTTGCGATCCCAAAACCACAGTCACACTTCAGGGTCACAGGGTGAACCTGTGTACCAAGTTCGGTGACCCTAATTTTACTTGTTGTATAGTAATAAGGCACAGGGAATGTAAACGTTGACCTTTTGACCCCAAACCCATAGTCAGAGGTCAGGATCCCAAGGTGAACCTGTATACCAGGTTTGGCGACCCCAGCGCTACTCGTTTTATAGCGATAGTAAATGTAGCATTTACCATAGTGCAACTGCAATGTTAATTGATCTTGGACCCCTTGACCCCAAACCCATAGTTAGGTCAGGGTGTAAGTTGTCCAAGATGTGTATGAGCTACAACTACTGTATCGATTTGAAAAGCCTACATCATTTCTTTCAGTAGTTACTGTGGTTAGAAGATTTAGGGAAAATCTGACCTCTGACCTTTGACTTCAAGGTCATTCGATGAGAGTGAAATTGAAATATGTACATCATCAGAGTATACCAAACTATGGCACCAAGTTTCAAAACAATCGGAATAAAAGTATAGGAGGAATTGATTTCACAAAAGTGGGACAGACGAATGGACTGACCCACAACATAATCCCTCTTTGGGCTTCGACTGGTGAGGGATAAAAAGCAGAAGAAGCCCCCAAGCTCCCAGAGTACATGTGCTGTGCAGAATGAAAAAACTCGCCCTTCTGGGTTACATCGGAGAGCCACAACAAGTTCCAATGGCATGCGAGCTTGAAGATCCACCTGCCTGTTTCAAATCAGCAGGGCAGAGAAGCAGACCGGAACAAGGAAAAAGATTATTTGAGCACAAAAACCCATCCCTGCTGCCTTCAACCTGCCGCTAGATGAGAAAGCAGACTGGACTCAAGTTACCACTGAAGTAACAGACATCAGAGGGAGTCCAGATCATTCTGAGTTTGTCTGGATTGCTGGGGTACTGTGATAATGTTTAACATGCAACAGATGAAGCAGCTCACAATTTATTTTCCTGTTAAAACAGTCTGCTACTGCATCTCAGTAAATTAGAACATGAAAGTTATTTTTTTGTAATCTAACTAAAGAATATATAAATTTTATGATATTTGTAATAGTTTTTAAAATAAATGAAAAATCATGACATTTGTAATTTACTGAGATGTACCAGCATATAGTACACACTATACAGTACAAAATTTGTTTAACTACAAAAATGCCATTGTCTGTAGTAAATAAAATGCAAATGGTACAATAAATCACTGAGGAATATGATGTTCATGTTTTATTCAGAATATCAAAAACAATAATTAACTTTTTATATCTTCTTTTAGATTTGATTGGCAGTTGGCAACCAGCTCACAGGTGCATCACCACCACTGACCCAATCATCATCACTCCACATCCCCGTACAAGGAGTTCCCACAAAGAGTTCTGAACAACTCCTTATGTATGAAAAAATTATCTGTCCTTGGACTGTGTCCCACTGCCACCAACTTTGACTTCAGTCTATATATGTTAAACATACATAAACCGTATTGTACCGAGGGAAATTCTGATTCTCAGGAAAACTGCCGCTTATCAATTAATCATTAATTGATCAATAAGGTGAATCAACTAATGAGTAATGAATTAATCGAAAACATGCATTCCTAGTTTAAGGGTGTACATATTTATGCAACAAGCCTAAAGTATGTTTTTTTTTCTATTGTATTATTTATTTTCTTTAAAAAAAAAAAACTCAAGTTGTGACAGGTCTAATTAAAGTAATCAGTGATTCAGTCACGTGACCTAAGCTGAGCCACACCTGACTGGTTGGTCCAGGTGTGTGTGTGTGTGTGTGTGTACCTTCATACCCGTCCCACGTGAAACACCGACTCACCTGACTCCCCTTCCAGGCTGCAGGAGTCCCCGGTAACAGAGTAAGACATCCTCCTCCTGATGTCCGGGCCTTCCCCGCCGCCGGACTCCGACTCCGACCGGGAGGCTCCATAATCCCCCCCGGAGGTTCCGTCCGCCGGCAGCAGGCTGTCCGTTTCCATCCGGGAAACTGAGCTGAGTGTGGCTCAGAGAGGCTGATTTCAGTCCGAGAGGGTCAGACTTCAGAATGATCCCAAATAAACAAAAATGCAGGAGGAGTCCTCTGCTTTTAGGAAGTCAGCTGTTCCTCCTTCCTCCACGAGTTTTCAAGTGTCACTTTACACCAACTTTACCAGAAAGTTTGGGTTGCCACGTCTGCTTAATATCCTCTACCTGCAACTATTTAAAAAAAATGGTCTATATATCGTTTGCTAAATATATTAGTTGCTCATTTGTTTTAGAATCTATTCTTTGTTATTTTTAGGCTTTATATAAAAGAAAAAATAATATTTTTGTATTTCCTTTGTTAATAAACTTATTTATGGAGGTTATAGTCAGTATGCAATTTATTATTTTTTAACAAGGGGATGCGGAGTTATTCACCAATTTAGCATGAGGTACAAATGTAAATTAGGTACAAATGTGCAAGAATAAAGGAGCGAAGATATGATTAAAAATGCCAATTTAAAAATTAAAGTTGCAAATGACAATTTAATTACACAGAATAAAAATTTAACCAGCATCCAAATGAGCCATTGCAAATTTATGAGAAAAAAACGAAGTAGAGATAATTGCAAATTTACAATAGAAAAAAAAAGTTGCAAATTTATGAGGAAAAAAGGATGAAAATTTAGAGGGGAAAGTCACAAATTTTTTGGTGAAAAGTGAAATTCATGAGGAAAAAGGTTGAAAATTTACAGAAAAAAGTTGCAAATGTAAGGAAAAAAAGTTGAAGATTTACAGGGAAAAAAATGCTAAGTTTTGAGAAAAGAAATTTTCAAATCAGTTTTATAAAAAAATGTTGCAATTTTATGAGGAAATGTAGAGGGGAAAAACACACAAATTTATGAGGAAAAAAGTCACAGACTTTTAAGAAAAATTATGTATATTTCTGAGAAATAAAATGTAAATGCACAGGGAAAAAAAACAAAATTCATGAGAAAAAAAAGTCACAAATTTTTGAGAGAAAAGTTGCAAATTTATGAGAAAAAAAACTGCAAATCCATGAGAAAAAAACTGCAAATTTATATGAGAAAAAGGTTGAAAATTTATAAGAAAAAATTCACAAATGTATGACAAAAACAAAAAATTTCTGAGAAATAAAATGAAAATGCACAGGAAAAAAAAATCATGAGAAAAAATTCACAAATTTTTGAGAGAATAGTTGCAAATTTATGAGAAAAAAGTTGAAAATTTATGAGACAAAAACCTGCAAATTTATGAGAAAAAAGCTGGAAATTTACAGGAAAAAATGAAAATTTATGAGAAAAAAGTTGAAAATTTATAAGAAAAAATTCTCAAATGTATGACAAAAACAAAAAAAATTCTGAGAAATAAAATGAAAATGCACAGGAAAAAATCCCAAAAAAATTCATGAGAAAAAAGTCACAAGTTTTTGAGAGAAAAGTTGCAAATTTATGAGAAAAAAGTTGTAAATCTACAAGAAATTTGTAAATTTATGTTGAAAAAAAGTTACAAATTTGAGGAAAGAAGTCATTTTTGAGGAAAAAAGATGGCAATTTTTGTCACTTGGCTTGTCGAGTAAAACCTGGCAACCAGGTCAAGCTGACAAGTCACGTGATCAAGCCCCGGCCCGCCCCTCACTGCCGCCACCAGGAAGAGAGGTGCAGGTGGCATGAACACGAAAGCCCCTTCGAAGTTTTCGCGTGGTTTTTATTCATGTCCTCGGTCCGATTCTGCCTTGCAGAACGTGTTAGACTGGCGAGACGAGTTTGTTAGCACAGCAAGTTCCGTGATGTAGAAGAGCAGTCGGTGTTTGACCTGAAACATTAAAGTGTGACAGCAAGTTGCAAAAGAAACACATCAGAATTTAGAAGCAGACTAAAATAAAGACAAACAGAAAATAGAATAACACAACATTTATTGATGACGTATCATGTGGAACAAATAATTATGCAGAAAATATTCAGCCTGAACTCAGGCACATCAGAAATTTAACATTTTTGTGCATTTATGCCTTTTTTTTCTATTTTAAACTGGTTTTCTTTTTTAGTAAATGTTCTTTTTCTCCTAAATTTCAGATTTTTTTTTTCTGCCAAAATTTTCACCTTTTTGCTCTTAGCCCAGCCAGCATGTCCATGTGGGCCCCATCTGTTTGCCCACATGGACTTCACCTGTGGGGCGGGTGACCGCTAACCTGCCCCACATGGGTTTAATGTGGCTCAGCAGGTTTCAGGAGCACTGGCGCCACAGGCAAAATGAGGAGAAAAAAGTCACAAATTCAAAAGAAAAACTCACAAATCTGCCAGATTAAAATGTCACACTGAAGCTGAAAATTTATGAGAAAAAAGTTGCACATTTATGAGGAAAAAAACTGCAAAACTACGAGAAAAAAGTAAAAAAAAATTCAGTAAAAAACTGCAAATTTAAGCCCCAAACTTGAAAATTTATGAGAAAAATGTTGCACATTTATGAGGAAAAAACTGCAAAACTATGAGAAAAAAGTAAAAAAAAATTCAGTAAAAAACTGCAAATTTAAGCCCCAAACTTGAAAATTTATGAGCAAAAGGTTGAAAATTTATGAGGAAAAAAACTGCAAAACTACGAGAAAAAAGTAAAAAAAAATTCAGTAAAAAACTGCAAATTTAAGCCCCAAACTTGAAAATTTATGAGCAAAAAGTTGAAAATTTATGAGAAAAAAAATCACAAATTTGAGGAAAAAAGCTGCTAATTTATGAGAAAAAAGTGCAACTCTACGAGAAAAAAAGTCGAAAATTTACAGGAAAAACTGCTAATTTTTGAGAAAAAAGGTGAAAATTTATGAGAAAAAAAATCACAAATGTATGACAAAAACAAGAAATTTATGAGAAAAAAATGAAAGAAAAAAGTTGCAAATTTACAATAAAAAAGTAAAATTACTTGAAAAACAACAAATGCACAAAATTTTCTTTTGCAAATTTAAAAGAAAAGTCACAAATTTATGATGAAAAAATTAGAAACATTTGCAAATTAACAAAAAAGTAGCAAATATGAGAAAATAAATAGAAAATTTACAACAAAGTTACAAATTTCCAAGAAAAATGTCACAAATCTACAAGAAAAAAAATGCAAATTTACAGACGTGGACAAAATTGTTGGCAGCCCTCTGTTAATGAAAGAAAAACCTGTTATTTCTGTGACCATTGTGGGTTTTTCTTTCATTAACAGAGGGGTGCCAACAGTTGTGTCCACGTCTGTATGAGCAAGTTCCAAAACTACAAGAAGAAGCAAATCTGCAAGAAAAGTCACAATTTTATACGAAAAACTAAGAAATTTATGAGGAAAAAAGTTGCAAATTTACAAGAAAAAAAAAAATCTCAAGTTGAAAATAGGTCAACAGGTCAAGTCCAAGTGGGCAAACACATATGGGACCAATCCACATGGACGCATAAGACAGCCCACATTTAACCTTTGGGGGCCCACATGGACATGCTGGCTGGGAAATCTCAGACGTCATTCTTCATTTTTTTACTGGTAGATTTCTGTTCATTTCAGAATTTTCTCATCATCCTGGTGGGAATGTGACCAAAAAAAGGTCCTAAAAGAACCTATTTCCTGTCAGAGTTCCTCCACTGATGGCTCTGTTTAAGACCCCGGTGCCAGTGTGACTTTTATTTTATAGGAGCGTGGCTGAGGTAGAAGAACATTGCGGCGTTCTGGCTGCAGCTGGGATGGATTTGTTCTTCTGGTTCTTACTGGTCTGAAGTCTTCTCCTACATCTGGGACACCTAAGGGGCACAAAAACACTCATTTAGAGGTGACGTTCTCCCATGAGAAACTGTGAGAAAAAAGGTGCAGATTTAAAGGAAAAAATTGCCAGTTTACAAGAAAATAATTGCAATTTTATGAGAAAAAAATGTTTGAAAAAAAGAAAAAAAATTATGAGGAAAAAAAATCACAAATTTATGTGGAAAAAAGTTTAAAAAAAATTTACATGAAAAAAGTTGCACATTTATGAGAAAAAAGTTACAATTTTTTTGAAAACAAGCAAAAAATTTATAAGAAAAATTCACAAAATCACAAATTTTTGAGAAAAGGTTGCAGATTTATGAGGAAAAAAGCTAAAAATTTATGAGGGAAAAAAATCACAAATTTATGTGGAAAAAAGTTTAAAATTTACAAGAAAAAAGTTGCAAATTTATGAGAAAAAAAAATCACAATATTTTGAGAAAAAGGTTGTAAATTTATCAGAAAAAACCTAAAACATTATGAGGGAAAAATCACAAATTCATGTGGAAAAAAAGTTAAAAATTTACAGGAAAAAAGCTGCAAATTTATGAGAAAAAAGTTTAAAAGTATGAGAAAAAAATCACAAATCTATGAGGAAAAAAGTTGCAGATTTAAAGGAAAAAACTGCAAAGTAATTGCAATTTTATGAAAAAAATCACAAATTTTTGAGAAAAACGTTGCAAATTTATGAGAAAAGGTTATTAATTTATAAGAAAAAAGCTAAAAAAAATTATGAGCAAAATTCACAAATTCATGTGGACAAAAGTTAAAATTTAACAGGAAAAAAGTTGCAAATTTATGAGAAAAAAATTACAAATTTTTGAGAAAAAGAATCACAAATTTATGAGAAAATGGTTGCAGATTTATGAGAAAAAAGCTAAAAATTTATGAGAAGAAAAATCACAAATTTATGTGGAAAAAGTAAAAAATTTACAAGAAAAAGCTGCCATTTTATGAGTAAAAAAGTTTAAAACTATGAGGAAAAATTCACAAATGTATGAGGAAAAAAGTTACAAATTTACAGGAAAAAAGCTGCACATTTATGCGAAAAAAGTCACAAAATTTTGAGAAAAAAGTTGCACATCTATAGATAAAAAGCTGAAAATTTATCCTTTTTTAGTCCAGGCTGGGGGTGGGACTGTCCCCCTTGATTTACACCTATGAGTGGTGATTGTGTCGGGGGGGCACCATGTTGAATTATGAGTGGGTCCGTAGGTCTCAGGTCGATGATGCATTTTGTTATGATGTCATCAGACCTGTGACCGGATGTCCTGGACTCTCGGGTGAAGGCCGAGGCCCCCGTTACCTGCCGGTCGATGCAGCCGAACTGGCGGCTCCAGCGGGCGTTATAGAGGAACGGGCGCAGGTCGAAGCGGTTGTCGTCGGGGCTGTAGCTCTCAGCGTGGTAGGACGGCGTCACCGTGGTCATTTTGTGACGATTCGCAGAGTACATCCTGAAGAAGCGCTTCACCTTCTGGGCCACCTAAGGGAACGAAAAACAAACAGGAAAAAATATGGACGATTATGAGAGAAAACACATCCTGAAAACTGAGGCACATTTAAAAGTAATGCCTTAAATCAATAAAAAAATTTGACCCGTCTGTTGCCATGGCGACGGCGCACACTGACCTCGGCGGGCGAGACAACGTCCCACCACATGTGAACCAGCTTACAGAACATGCTGAAGGGGCCACATTTGGAGATCTTCCTCAGCCGACCAATCACAGACAGCTCAGAGTAGGTCAGCCCCATGTCGGCCTGACGGGGGCGGGGCCATGTGGAAAACACAACAGAGAAATGTTAGCGCAGACACACGCGCTCAGGACATAACTAAAGAAGAAAACGGGAAAACGAAAGGAAGTGGAAACACAGATACGACAGACAAGAAAAGCTGTCAAACGTGTCTTTAATTTAGAAGAAAAATGTTGACAGTTTACAGGGAAAAAGTTCCACATTTATGAGGAAAAAAGCCACACATTTAGGAAAATTTATGAGAAAAAAGTTGAACATTTTAAGAAAAAAGTGCAAATCTATGAGAAAAAGCTGAAAATTTACAGGGAAAACGTTGCAAATTAATGAGAAAAAAGTCACAAATTTATTAAAAGTTTCTGAGAAAAAGTTGTAAATTTATGAGAAAATAAAGTGCAAATCTATGAGGAAAAAAGTTGCAAATTGATGAGAAAATAAAGTGCAAATCTATGAGGAAAAAAAAGTTGTAAATTGATGAGGAAAAAGTCACAAACTTTATTTTTTATTTTTTCAAATTTATGAGAAAGAAACTCCTACATATAATGCTGACAGGTCAGTTTATTCTTACATGACACTGTTTTACGTTACAGGTTATGGCCCCGGGGCCCCATGCTGAACACCCGTTTGGTCTTACCTCATCGGTCTGAGACACCTGTCCGTCCGTCAGCGGCTCCAGCTCGGCGGTGGGCGGAGCCTCCAGGATGCTGCAGAGGAAACACAAACAACGAAACCTGAAAACAACAACGAGACTCAAAGTAAGTCAGCATGGCAGCACTGCAGCATCGGCCTCTGACAGTCAGATTATAGAACCGCCACTGTGGCGCAGGTGTAGTGTGGCCATCTACTGATCGGAGGGTCAGGGGTTCGATTCCCACTCTGTCTGCAGTCTGCATGTGGAAGTGTCCTTGAGCAAGACGGTGAAGCTCCTGGAGGAGCTCCTGGAGGGTGGGGCCAGCGCCTTGCATGTCGGCTCCACGCCCATCAGCACGTGAACGGGCGGATAGCAGGATCAATAAAGCGCTTTGGTCATCCAGAGGTGAGTAAGAAAGCGCTATATACAGCAAGCGAACGCCATCGACCGCTCTAGAAAGATGCTCATTAGCATCTGATGACTTTTTCTCATAAAGTTGTGACTTTTTTCTTTAAAAGTTTTTACTTTTTTCTCATAAATCTGCAACAATAACTTTCTTCTCATTATTTTGCAACTTTTTCCTCAGATGTGCAGTTTTTTCCTCATAAAGTTGTGCCTTTTTTCTCATGTTACAGCCCGCTCCTTTTCGCAGTTGGACCTCTGTGGGGTTTTTTTATGTTGTAGGTGGAGCTGCGAAGAAGCGCCCCTGGCTGAAAGGCGCTCTATAAAAGCCACCTCTGTACATCTGTCAGTAGCGTTCTGCTCCGGCGGACGCCGCTCGCCTTCCTGCGTTTGTGCTCTGCCTACTGCCTGTCCTGTCGCTTGGTTGGTGTTGTGCCGGCGGCCCTGTCTGTGGCGTTTGCCGCCTGTGGGTTTTCTGGTTTGGGGGTTTGCCGCTGGGCGTGATTGCAGCCCCTGACGGAGGTGTGTAGTCCCTGGATTGGCCAGTGACCGTCTGCTGCTTTGTGTTTGCCTCATGCACCCCACACACTTGCACACACCACTGATTCTTACAGACACTTTCTTTTATTGCTTCACTTTAATAAATAAATCCTTATTTAAACTGGCACCTCCGTGTGGTCTCCCTTTTATGTTCAAGCCACCCCCTCGTTTGTCAGAGCCTGGAGCCGGGCTTCTGACATACGGGGCCTCGTTTGGGATAGTGGTTTGGAACACTCAGAAATTATCAGATTTTTTCCTCATAAATTTGTGACTTTTTTCTTATAATGTGCAATTTTTTCCTGTAAATTTTTGACTTTTTTCTTGTAGATTTGCAATTTTTTTTTTCCTTAAAACTTTATGACTTTTTTCTCAACAATTTGCAGCTTTTTTTCACATAAATTTGTGACTTTTTTCCTCATAAATCTGCAACTTTTTTCTTGTAGATTTGCAATTTTTTTTCTCATATTTGTGACTTTTGTTTTGTAAAATTTTAACTTTTTTTGTAGATAGTCTAAAAATTTTGGGACTTTTTTTTCTCAAAAATTTGCTATTTTTTCATGCAAAGTTGTCTGTCACTTTTTTTTTTTTCCACAATATCTTTATTGAACCTTTTTTTTTTTTAACAAACATGATACAAACAATCAAACACTAACACTAAAGTACTACAAAAAAAAAAAAATGCCCTAAAAACACCAACAACCACCAACAAAATCAAATCTTCAACAATGCTCCTCTGTTTAGTCTAGACAATCCAATACATAAGTATACATATTATGTTCACCAGTTTGGAATTTACAAGGTCCACACACATCATTCACCTTCTTCTTCAAGAGTTATGTTTAAATTTTTTACATAATCAATAAAAGGTCTCCATATATTCTCAAACACAATTTCCTTTGATTTTAGTATATATGTTATTCTTTCTAATGGAAGGTTTGTTAACATCTGTCTTAACCACTGAGTCACATCTGGTCTATGAGTCTTTTTCCATAATAGTGCAATACATTTTTTGGCATTAAGCAAACTGAGGTCTATGAATGTTCTTTCACTTTTATTAAAATTATGCTTTTCTGGGTACAGACCCCACAAAAACAGTTTAGGATTCAATATGATTTGTTTTGAGATTATTTTTTCAATTGTTACCCTCACCTCTTCCCAAAACATTCTTATTAATCTACATTCCCATAAACAATGAAATAGGGTTCCTTTACTTTCCATGCATTTTGTGCATGTATCTGGTATATTTTGTCTGTCACTTTTTACCTCATAAATTTGCAACTTTTTTCCTGTAAATTTTAGACTTTTTTGCTCATACTGTACATTTTCAACTTTTTTCTCGTAAACTATAAAGTTTATTCATAAAAAACTGTGGCTTTTTTCCTCAGAGTTGTAGTTTTTTTGTTGTAAATCTGCAACACTCATCTGGATGCTGATTAAATTTTTATTTACTTATTTTATTTAACCTTTATTTAACCACGTAGGTCAGTTGAGAACCAGTTCTCATTTCCAATGACGACCTGGCCAAGAGGCAGCATAAAAAAGCACAAACAAAAAGAAATACATACAGAGCAAACAATACAATATCATACCACTGAAAACAGATTGTACTGTGACATATACAGATAGTGAAAGTAACTAAAGCTAAAAGCAAGTACAACAATCACAGATTATTTCCCTTACCAAATTTTTAAAGGATGAGAGTGGTATAAAAGAAGTGAGCTTTAGTTTTGTTGCAAATGATTTCAATCGTCTGCAGCAGAAAACCAAAAAGATGAAGAGCCAAAAGTAGTGCGGGTTTTGGGAACAAGCAGACTAATGTAGCTGCCTGAGCAGAGGCAACGGCTAATGTTATGGAAATTGAGCAATGAGGGAAGATATGACGGAGCCAATTAAGGTTCTGTAAATCAGCAGAAACCAGTGTTTGACGGCAAGAGTGAAGACAGAGCCAGTTTACCAGAGAAGACAAGCTGCAGTGGTGAGGGCTGAAAGCAGCTCCGGTGGCAAAGTGAATAGCAGCGTGGGAAATGGTGTCAAGTTTATGGAGGAGTGTTTTAGCGGCTGATCTATAAATTACATCGCCATAGTCTATGACTGGGAGGACTGTCATTTTAACCAAAAGATACAGAAAACATATTCTAGATTTAACTTTAGAGAGCAGAATATTAATATGTGTTTCAAATGACAGTAAGTAGTCCAGCCAGATGCCTAAATACTTGCAAGAGTCGACAAACTGAATCTCGGACCCGTTCAATGAAAGAATTTTACTAGGACACTCAATTTGTGGAAGAGTTCTGTTGAAGATTATACATTTTGTTTTGCTTGTGTTCAGTGTTAAATGAAGATCAAGAAAAGCATGTTGAATGTTGGTGAAGCTAGTTTGCAGTGCGGACAGGGCAGTGTAATGGAAATTCACTGATCATGCATTTATCTGTTGAGATCACATGTTCTGTAATGACTTTACATTTATCTGTTGAGATCATATGTTTTATAAGTGTGTGTTACAACATATGACTATAACTTTATCCATATATGAACTGTTTTATTACAAGCTGCTTGATGATTTTATGATGCTTTGTGTCCCAAGATAAAACTTGTATGTCACAGTAACCAGCTTACAGTGGGGCAAAAAAGTATTTAGTCAGCCATCAATTGTGCAAGTTCTCCCGCTTAAAACATGAGAGAGGTCTCCAATTTTCATCATAGGTATACCTCAACTATGAGAGACAAAATGAGAAAAAAAAAAATCCAGAAAAGCACATTGAAGGATTTTTAATGAATTAATTGGTAAATTCCTTGGTAAAATAAGTATTTGGTCAATAACAAAAGTTTAACTAAAGCTGCAGCCCTGTCTCTTGCTGCAGCCATGTCATGACCCCTTCTTCCCCTTCGTGTGTCTGCCCTCCTACTAACCAACCCTCCTCTCCTTTTGACTCACTTCTTACCACGCAGTCTTTTTCCTTCCCACAGAAACGTCAGAAATGGGCCAAGAAAGGACGTCACAAAGACCAGGCTGGTGTGGAGGGGTCACGAATGCCCTCCTCTGCTTACCAGCTCATTTCTTCCATCATTACCTCCGCCAAGGAGGTTATGTTTTTGCCAGGGTTTGTTTGTTTGTTTGTTTGTTTTTGTTTGCAACATAACTCAAAAGTTATGGATGGATTTTGATTTTGGTGATGATATGGGAGTGCACACCTCCACCAAGGGCTTTGTTTGCATTTGTGCAGCAGGACATACATAGACACTACTGGATGGATTTAGATGGGAGGGAAGGAAGGAGCCTTGGCAGAGGTATGAACTCCCTGCGTGTTTTTCCAGTTTTGCTAAATTGACACATGAGAGAAACCATGTGTCAAGAGAAGGGATGATAGAACCATGGAAAAACTGTTTATGCTGTTTCAGTGTTTATGCTGACAATTTCTGTAAAAAAAAAAAAAAAAAAAAAGTCTAATCTGTGCCACTAACAATGCTCACAGGGTCCCAAAACAGGTTCCAGCAGCCCACCCGCCCCCTGCAGGAGGGCAAAAAGTACTGTTTGGTAATGGCTGACATGTGGTCCAAATGGGTAGAAGCCTTTCCAGCCAAACATGCAACAAGCACTGTTGTGGCAAGAGCATTACTGTTAGAAATTATTCCCAGATGGGAATACCAGAGAAAATCTCCAGGGATAATGGTAAGACACTTTGTAAATAAAGCACTGACCAACTGGGTATTACATTGGCCTTTAATCTGAGAAAGCATTGTACCTATCTTGGCCTACCTTGGACTAATTGCCCCCCATTAGCACTCATGTACATGCGCATGCGAGTTAGAAAGAAATATGACATGTCACCCTTTTGAGATTTTGTTTGGTCACCCCTCATTTTTTAGGTTTCTCTGCGGAAAGGAAGACACCGCCTCCTCTAACCGCTTCACATTTTGAAAATGCCATGTTATCCTATTGCTCTGCAATGTCCTGCCAACTTCAAAACATTTCACAGCAGGTAAAGGTTGCCCTGCCCAAGCCAGCAGAGGGGGTCCCCCACGACATAAGACCAGGTGACTGGGTGGTGGTCAAGAGTTTTCAAGCGGAAGAATTGGCACAGCAAATGGTGGTTGGGCCCACACCAAGTCCTTCTGACGACATTCACGGCTGTGAAAATCGCTGAGAGGGCAACGTGGATCCATGCAACACACTGCAGAAAGGTCCCAGGGGTCAAGCCAGAAGAACCCAGACCAGACCAGGAGTAGAAGCAAATGGTGATTAGCCACAATCACCACCCCACGCTGTAGACTAGGACGAGAAGAAGCAGACATCGTATCGTATTGTTGCATTTGACAGCCGTCACAAACAAACTGAGTGTACGCCGTGCGTTGCTCAGTTGAAACATACAGCATGCATCTCACTTACACTGATACTGATATGACAAACAATTCAGACTCACAGCAGCGTCAGGCTGCTGAAGCGGAACATCGCCGAAGACGCCAGCGGTGCCATCACTTCTGGACCAAAAAACGGACGTAGCGTGGGTGTGCTTTCTTATCACTTTCTTGCTTGGGGTAATCATATACTTATTGATACGCTGTTCTGCCTCACCGAACAATCCTTTCCGGACAAGGCGTGAGGCAAGCCCCCCGGGCTATAACTCTGACAATTATTCCAGCGACACCTATGACAACAATGCATGGTATCAGGTGGTACGTTTGTTAGTTAGACAAGCAAATGTGACTGGGTCTTGTTATGTTTGTACATATTTGCCACATCATGTTACTCACAGTTGAAAGGGTACACCACAATGGCACCGTCTGTGATAAGGGGTTTACTGTCAAATTTGCAGGAAATACAACAGAGTACTGTGAGTGGTTAAATGTCAGTGTAACAGATTTTGCTTTTCGCCAAGTAAGAGTTCAAAATGTAATCTGCATAAGCAAGAAAGCTCAGAGGCCTGTATTCACTACTAACCCCACCCTTTTAACAGCTTCAGTATGTTTTCACCTCGGCTGCCATCACTATGGGTCAACATACTTGGGAACCACACGACGATGTAACATTACCCTTAATGCTACCTGTGGCTTCCACATGACAGGTATCCCATGTTTGCATGCATTGAGGATACCATTTTTCACAACAACAAACCTCACCCTAACGAGGGCTACATGTGGATGTCAAAAATAAAAGTCAGTACTCTGACAATCCTCAATTGTTTTTTCCTAGCGCTGATGGCTACGGTAGCCTAACTGCTCATGTTTGGGTATGTGGGTCACAGGTTTATCAGTATTTGCCACCCGGCTGGTGTGGGACATGCTGCATGGCAAAACTAATTCCTAGCATGCGCATTGTAACAAATCTGACCCATCATACTCAATTTTCATATTCCCATTATTTTCCACCACATGAACATCATGGGCAACAGAAAAGAGCAGCTGATGATCAAACCAGGGTCAGGATAAGTCCAGGGGTGAAAGCACTTAGCACATTTGTACCCACTTGGGGTATGGTACAGTGGGGCAAAAAAGTATTTAAGATAAGATAAGATAAGCCTTTATTAGTCCCACAACGGGGAAATTCCAGGATTGCAACAGCACAGGGATAGCAACACTCAGAGCAACAATCAGAAGGCAAGAAAAAACAAGCAAGCAAGAGCAGCTAATATACATATGTACATATTACTATAAAATATATATATACACACACACACACACACACAGACACACAGTGCAGAGCATTGTAGCTGGATGGAATAAATATATGAATATATGAACACACAGTGCGGAGCATTGTAGCTAGATGGAATAAATATGTAAATATATAAACACCCACAGTACGGAGCATTGCAGCTAGGTGGAATAAATATGCAAGTATATAAACACACACAGTGCGGAGCAATGTATCTAGATGGAATAATATGTAGATATATAAAAACACAGTGCGGAGCATTGTAGCTAGATGGAATAAATATATAGATATATAAATATAAACACACCCAGTGCTGAGCATTGTAGCTAGATGGAATAAATATATAGATATATAAATATAAACACACCCAGTGCAGAGCATTGTAGCTAGATGGAATAAATATGTAAATATATAAACACACACAGTGCAGAGCATTGTTGCTAGGTGGGATGAAACAGCATAACCGTCTATTTAGTTATCCTACATGGTATGATTATGTGCCCATACATATTCTCACCCTCCATAGCGACCGGTATGTTCCTAGTTGTATGACAGAGAGGACCATTGTGTAAGTCTATTGCATCTTTTGCATTCAAAAAAAAACTATTAGTTTGTTACGTCTTTTTGCTATCTCTGTGAGCAGCCCTGCTTAGGTTGTACAGTCTGACAGCCGTTGGTAGGAAGGACCTACGAAACCTCTCGGTTGTGCACCAATGTGCACAATGTGCACAAATAGTCAGCCACCAATTGTGCAAGTTCTCCCACTTAAAAGATGAGAGAGGTCTCCAATTTTCATCATAGGTATACCTCAACTATGAGAGACAAAATGAGAAAAAAAAAATCCAGAAAATCACACTGAATGATTTTTAATGAATTAATTGGTAAATTCCTCGGTGAAATAAGTATTTGGTCAATAACAAAAGTTTATCTCAATACTTTGTTATATACCCTTTGTTGGCAATGACAGAGGTCAAATGTTTTCTGTAAGTCTTCACAAGGTTTTCACACACTGTTGCTGGTATTTTGGCCCATTCCTCCATGCAGATCTCCTCTAGAGCAGTGATGTTTTGGGGCTGTCGCTGGGCAACACGGACTTTCAACTCCCTCCAAAGATTTTCTATGGGGTTGAGATCTGGAGACTGGCTAGGCACTCCAGGACCTTGAGATGCTTCTTACGAAGCCACTCCGAAGTTTTGTTTTTTTTTTGTTTTTTTTTTCCAAGATGGCGCCCACAGCGGCCGCCATGGTGCCTCGCTGCTCTTTAATTTTTATAATTTGTCTGTTTTTGTTCATTGATTGTGCGTCTGCCGGTTCATACACCCGTGAAGAACTATTAAATATCAGGACTCTCACTCCCATGGACCTTCTTCCAGTTTTTTTAGCTCCTGCCGCCGATCTGATCCATTGTCTGGCCAAAAAAGCAAGACGGCGGAAAAGAGGAAAGAGAGGGGGAATTCTCGCTCGGCTCCGGAAAAGAGGCACACGAACAGCCTTGCCTGGCATATTTCTATCCAATGCCAATTCTCTCTCGAACAAGGTAGAAGAATTAAGACTGCTGATGCGATTCAAGGACCTCGTTTCCTCGTCTGTCATCTGCTTTTCTGAGACCTGGCTTAAAGAGAACATTCCAGATTGCGCAATCAGCCTCGAGGGATTTCAGCTGTATCGTGCAGATCGCGTCACAGAGCTCTCCGGTAAGTCTATTGGAGGAGGAGTGTGCTTCTATATTAACAACAGCTGGTGCTCTGATGTAACGGTGATTTCCAAACACTGTTCTCCCGCCCTGGAATTTCTTTTTATTAACTGCAAGCCATTTTATTCCCCGCGCGAGTTTGCCTCATTCATCCTCGCCGATGTGTACATCCCTCCCGACGCGGACACGCACGAAGCTCAGCGCGTGCTCGCAGATCACATCCAACTTACGGAGCGGAACTTTCCAGACTCCCTGGTTATTGTGTTGGGCGATTTTAACCAGAGCAATCTGAGTCACGAGCTCCCCCGCTACAAACAGTTTATTAAATGTCCAACCAGAGGAAATAACACGCTGGATCACTATTACACCACAGTGAAAGACGCATATCGCGCTGTTCCCCACGCTGCGCTGGGTCTATCTGATCACGTGATGGTCCACCTCATCCCCACATACAGACAAAGACTGAAACTCACTAAACCTATTGTGACCACTACAAAGAAATTGACCAGTGAAGCTGGAGAGAAACTGAACACATGCATGGAAATAACTGACTGGGGCATGTTTAAAGGAGCCACACATGATCTTAATGAGTACACAGACACTGTGAACTCATATATCAACTTCTGTGAGAAGCACATTCTTCCATCGCGCACCAGGGTGAGATATTCTAATGACAAGCCCTGGTTCACAGCTAAGCTCAGACGGATCAGGAAAGAGAAGGAAGCAGCGTTGAAAAGTGGAGACAGGGACTGCTACAGAGAGGTCAAATATCGGTTTAACAGAGAGCTGAGGAGAGCTAAATCTGTGTATTCTGAGAAACTCCAGCAGCAGTTCACTGCTAATGACTCGGCTTCTGTGTGGAGAGGACTGAGGCAAATCACCAACTATCGGCCTCAGGCTTCTAAAGGTCAGGATGACAAAGCCCTTTGTCAAAAACTGTCCCAACATTATGCCCGTTTTGACACCTCGTCAGCTGTGTCCAACTCACCCACTCCACCCAGCTCCACTGCCTCCTCAGCCCCTAATTCATCAAAAGCGGTCCCCCCCTCCTCCTCCTCCTCCTCCCCCCCTCCCCTTGTCATCAGTGAGCAGGACGTGCACAGACAGTTCTCCAGACTGAACCCGCGCAAGGCCCCCGGGCCGGACGGTGTGTCTCCCTCCACCCTGAGACACTGTGCGAAAGAGCTGGCTCCTGTCTTCACAGACATTTTTAACACCTCCCTTAAGCAATGTCACGTGCCGACCTGCCTCAAATCCTCCACCATCATCCCTGTCCCCAAGAAGCCACGGATTGCTGGACTTAACGACTTCAGACCTGTAGCGCTCACCTCTGTAGTCATGAAGTCCTTTGAGCGCCTGGTCCTGTCTCACCTCAAGTCCATCACCACACCCTCCTAGACCCGCTGCAGTTTGCCTACCGTGCTAACAGGTCTGTGGATGACGCAGTCAACCTGGCCCTCCACTCCATCCTGCAGCACCTGGACTCCCCGGGAACCTACGCCAGGATTCTGTTTGTGGACTTCAGCTCCGCATTCAACACCATCCGCCCCGATCTGCTCCAGGACAAGCTGTCCCTGCTCAACGTGCCTGACTCCCTCTGCAGGTGGATCACCGACTTCCTGACGGACCGGAGACAGCATGTGCGGCTGGGAAAGTCTGTCTCAGACTCTGTTAGCATCAGCATTGGATCACCCCAGGGCTGTGTATTTTCCCCCCTACTCTTCTCCCTTTACACCAACTCCTGCACCTCCTCCCACCAGTCTGTTAAGCTGATTAAGTTTGCGGACGACACCACCCTCATCGGGCTCATCTCCAACGGCGATGAGTCCGCCTACAGGGAAGAGGTGGCCCAGCTGGTGTCCTGGTGCAGCCACAACAACCTGCTGCTGAATGCTCTGAAGACAGCGGAGATGATTGTGGACTTCAGGAAAGTCACAACCCCCCTGCCCCCCTCACCATCACAGGCTCTCCCATCACCATTGCAGATTCCTTCCGCTTCTTGGGCACCACCATCACCCGGGACCTCAAGTGGGAGCCAACCATCAGCTCCCTCATCAAAAAGGCCCAGCAGAGGATGTTCTTTCTGCGGCAGCTGAGGAAGCTCAAGCTACCCACCAAGATGTTAGTGCAGTTCTACACGGCCATCATCGAGTCCATCCTCACCTCCTCCATAACTGTGTGGTATGCAGGAGCCACTGCCAGGGACAGACTAAGGCTGCAGCGCATCGTGCGCACTGCTGAGAAGGTGATAGGCTGCAAGCTCCCATCTCTCCAGGACCTGTACATCTCCAGGACCCGGAGGCGTGCTGGCCGGATCATAGCCGATCCTTCACATCCTGGTCACGTACTGTTTGCTCCCCTCCCCTCAGGTAGAAGACTTCGGTCCATTCGGACTAAAACCTCCCGGCACATGAACAGCTTTTTCCCCTCTGCCATCAGACTGCTGAACATTAAGTGACTTTTTGACTCTCGTGCACTATGTACAGCAGCTCAACCAGACTCACGTCATTCATCACTGTTTTCTGTTGCATTATCGACTGCACTATGTGGTACTTCACATTATCTGCTACTTGCTAATTTTTTAAAACTGCCTTGACTAGTACTACTCATTATTACTAGTATTGTTATTATTACTATTATCATTATTACTTATTATTACTTATTTTTCTACACTTATTGCACGTTTTCAGTCCTTTAGTTTTTTAGTTTATCTCTTTTTCTCATCATGTTTTTAATGTTGCAGCATGGCATCGAGACAAATTCCTAGTTTGTGTACTACATGAACAATGGCAATAAATCTGATTCTGATTCTGACTCCTTCATTGCCCGGGTGGTGTGTTTGGGATCATTGTCATGCTGAAAGATCCAGCCACGTTTCATCTTCAATGCCCTTGCTGATGGAAGGAGGTTTTCACTCAAAATCTCACGATACATGGCCCCATTCATTCTTTCCTTTACACGGATCAATCGTCCTGATCCCTTTGCAGAAAAACAGCCCCAAAGCATGATGTTTCCACCCCCATGCTTCACAGTAGGTATGGTGTTCTTTCTCCTCCAAACACGACAAGTTGAGTTTTTACCAAAAAGTTCTATTTTGGTTTCATCTGACCATATGACATTGTCCCAATCCTCTTCTGGATCATCCAAATGCTCTCTAGCAAACTTCAGACGGGCCTGGACATGTACTGGCTTAAGCAGGGGGACACATCTGGCACTGCAGGATTTGAGTCCCTGGCGGTGTAGTGTGTTACTGATGTAGCCTTTGTTACTTTGGTCCCAGCTCTCTTCAGGTCATTCACTAGGTCCCCCCGTGTGGTTCTGGGATTTTTGCTCACTGTTCTCGTGATCATTTTGACCCCACGGGGTGAGATCTTGAGTGGAGCCCCAGATCGAGGGAGATTATCAGTGGTCTTGTGTGTCTTCCATTTTCTAATAATTGCTCCCACAGTTGATTTCTTCACACCAAGCTGCTTACCTATTGCAGATTCAGTCTTCCCAGCCTGGTGCACGTCTACAATTTTGTTTCTGGTGTCCTTTGACAGCTCTTTGGTCTTGGCCATAGTGGAGTTTGGAGTCTGACTGTTTGAGGTTGTGGACAGGTGTCTTTTATACTGATAACAAGTTCAAACAGGTGCCATTAATACAGGTAACGAGTGGAGGACAGAGGAGCCTCTTAAAGAAGAAGTTACAGGTCTGTGAGAGCCAGAAATCTTGCTTGTTTGTAGGTGACCAAATACTTATTTTCCACCATAATTTGCAAATAAATTCTTTAAAAATCAGACAATGTGATTTTATGGATTTTTTTCTCATTTTGTCTCTCATAGTTGAGGTATACCTATGATGAAAATTGGAGACCTCTCTCATTTTTTAAGTGGGAGAACTTGCACAATCGGTGGCTGACTAAATACTTTTTTGCCCCACTGTATGAACTGTTTTATTACAAGCTGCTTGATGATTTTATGATGCTTTGTGTCCCAAGATAAAACTTGTATGTCACAGTAACCAGCTTAGGTATCCAGGCTCTCACTCCCTTATTTGACCTTGAGGGGCCCCACCTGTGAGATATTCCTCAGTAGCACAGAGTGCTTTGTGCTTTTTTCTTTTTTTTCTGTAGCCTGGAAGATATAAATGTGTGTGTGTTTTCTCTCTCCCCTCAGGAGAGAGCAGAGCTGTTTTTCTGACCTTAGAGCTGTTTCCTGACTTTACCTCTTTTATTGTTGCAACAATAAAAGGAAGATTCACCTCACAGATCTGATTGATTATTTTACTCTAGGACCTTTCTAAGTGTTTAGATAAAAATCGGCTACAGCAGTGTTGAGAGAGGTGCTGAAAGTGTAGATAACTGTATCATCGGCATACAAGTGAATATGGGAGGTAGTTATAGCACGAGTTATGTTGTTGATATAAATGTTGAATAACGCTGGACCGAGTATAGAGCCTTAGGGGACACCTTTGTGAAGAGGCAGCAGATCTGAGAGAAGACCTTCCACCCTCATTAAGCCTTTATTAGTCCCACAATGGGGAAATTCCAGGAACTAATTTTAAATTAATTAATTAAATTGTAATTTGCGACTTGTTAGACATTTTTTTTAAAATTGGCATCATTTATCATATCTTTGCACCTTTATTCTTGCACATTTGCACCTAATTTACATTTATATGTTTGTACCTCATGATAAGTTGGTGAATATCCCCATCTCCCTCATTAAATATAACCAATCACCTGCTGGCGTGGACCATTTTGGTAATCTGCACAGCTGGATGTCTGCCCCCCCCGTTCTTACCCTCTAAGGGCGGTAAGCTGCATTTTCTCACTGCAGTACATCAGGAACCTCTTCAGGTCAGTCTTGCTGATTCCTCCGATGGGGTTGATGTCAGCGCTGGAGCAGTCATATTTGGTGAAGTAACCCGTCAGGCTGAGAGGAAAAAAAACAAACACGATTCAGGTTTTTATCATTTTTCTTTGTGAAGCTGCTAGACTTTTTAGTTAAACAGCCTCTGTTCTGTTTTGTTTTTTTGTAGCACCCCCTTTATTCTCCTTGGTGTTCCATAAGGGTCCATACTTGGACCATTTTTATATTTAATTTAGCTCTATAGAAATTGCATGTTGGTGTTCTCTTTTGGCATTCCCCCCCTTTATTCTAGTGTGTTCTGTAGGATTTCTGTGACATTATCTGGTCTGTAAAATCAAACAGGCCAAAGTCCTCCTCCACAGGAGTTCTCCTCTCCCACAGAATCTAGGACTACAGAGCTAATATGTAAAAATATTTCATACTTATGAGAAAAACAGTTTAAAATTCACGGAAAAAAGTCCTGAATTCATATTGGAAAAGTCACAAATTTGAAAGAAATTTTACAAAATAAGAAAAATTCACAAATCTGTGAGATGAAAATTTCTTACTGAAGAAGTTGCAAATTTATGAAAAAGTCACAAATTTATGAACATTTCTGAGGAAAAAAGTTGCAGATTTTTAAGAAAAAAGTTGCAAATTTATTACAAAAGTCACAATTTATGAAAATTTATGAGAAAAAGTGCAAATCTACATGAAAAAAGCTGCAAATATACGAGAAAAGAATCACAAATTTTTTAGAAAAAAGCAAATTTATGAGAAAAAAGTTACAAATTGGCTCAATTTTACAGGCACTCGGTCCTGCGCAAACTTGGGCCAGCGACATCACTATCAGATGAAAATTTCTTACTGAAGAAGTTGCAAATTTATGAAAAAGTCACAAATTTATGAAAATTTCTGAGGAAAAAAGTTGCAGATTTTTTAAGAAAAAAGTTGCAAATTTATTACAAAAGTCACAATTTATGAAAATTTATGAGAAAAAACGTGCAGATTTTAAAGAAAAAAGTTCTAAATTATGAGAAAAAGTCACAAATTTATGAAAATTTATGAGAAAAAGTGCAAATCTACATGAAAAAAGCAGCAAATTTATGAGAAAAGAATCACAAATTTTTTAGAAAAAAAGCAAATTTATGAGAAAAATTTGCAAATTTATGAGAAAAAAGTCACAAATTGGCTCAATTTTACAGGCACTTGTTCCTGCGCCAACTTGGGCCAGCGACATCACTATCTCCATCTTTCTTACTTTTCCACCTCCTCAAGGCACCTAGATCTGAGCCGAATAACTTCTGTGGATTGTCAAATGGGCACCTCCATTCATAGGTGTTTTGCCGAATTAAGCCCATAACACCTCCATGGGGCTTGGCAGCAGAACCAGCGTCCCAGAACTACCCCCACTTTCCGTCACTCAACTCAGCGATCCCTCAACACGCCGAATCCTTCTGATGATCACTCAGAGGCCTGTTCTGCCACTCTTTGTTACAGTTCAGCCAAATCCACCTGGATGCAGTCTCCCCCTGCCTAGTAATGCTGGACATCAGCCACCTCCTATCCGCACCTTCGACACCTATCTGCCCAAGACTTTGCCAGAGTGACTTCCCAGGGAAGCCTCAGCAACCAACTTCCACTGGTAGGTTCCAGACCTTCTACCTTCTCTGTTGGCAGTCATGGATGAGAGCTTGCTATCTGTTACACTTAAACTTGTGCAGCTCCTCCATCTGCAACTCCCAGGGTACTGTTAGCTCAAGTCATATGACCTGTTTGGTACCTGTTGACCAGAGGACGATATCAGATCTTAAGCTTGTGATAGCTATTTCCTCCGGGAACTTGAGCTGCCTTTTCAGGTCCGCCCGCATCTCCCATTCACTAGCTGTAGCCAGTATCTCTCGAGATCTCTTCTCTATCACAGCAGTCTCTCCTGTTTTGCAAAAGGTGATGAACTGAAGGCCTCTAGAAAGTTGTTTTGGCTTCTTCATCCGGAGTGGTGGCTCAGTTGGGAGAGCACCCGCCCCACACCCGGGAGGTAGGGGTTCATATCCCGGCCGGGTCATGCCGAAGACCATATAAAAGCGGAACTTCCTGCCGTCCAGCTTGGTGCTCAGCAATAATGGAATGGAGGAGGGAAATCTGTGGTGGCGCCTTGCATGGCAGCAGCCCTTCTGATTCTATACATGGGGTGTGTGTGATTGACACTGTAGATAGGATAAAGCACAATTTCGTTCTACTGTACATGATTGGTTGTATGGTTGAATGACAGTAAAGGGTGATTTAATTAATTAATTTAATTTTTAATTTAATTCATTGCCTGTTCCACAGCTGCAGCCAATTGGCTCAGGATTTGGTCCTGTCTCCACTGGTATTTCCCATCGGCTAGACTTGAGTGACACGAAGATAGCACGTGCTCTGGGTTGACTGGTCTTCCACAGAGTGGGCAGCTCTCCACTAACCCCCATGTATGTAGATTTGTAGATGTGGGCAGAACATCACACACGGAGCATAATGGGAACTTCATCCGGTGCCCCTCTATAAACCAGATGTCCTGCCATCTTAGTGCCTGCTCTTGAACACCCCCCCACCTTATCCAGCTGCCCTGTTTCCCTAGTGTCACAGCTTCAGTCTGCCTAGTCTCCTCTTCTGTCTTATGGATCTCCTTCTGCACCATATCCTGTCACTCCTTCAGGTTAGCTTTCTTCCAGCTTGCCCTGATGGTATATCTTAGACCCAAACATCCCTGAGTTACAGTCCCAATAACGTCGGCCTGGTGCAGGCCACTCTCCGCGTCTCTCACTGCTCTGCTGGCTGACCACTTGCCACCTGTTCTGATCTCAATGTCTGCCTGACAAACTCCTTCATCTCTGTTATCCTGCAGCATCATTGCCTGCCTTGTTTTCGCAGCTTTGAACTCCTCCACTACTGATGTTACTGGCAACTGCAACTTGCTGCCTGTGCTATAAAGTCCAACTGAGCCAAAACTTCTTGGGACACCCAGCCACCTCCTAAGGTAGGTGTTGATCTTCTTTTCCAGTTTTTCCACCATGGCCACAGGTACCTCGTAAACAAGCAGTGGCCAAAGTACTTGTGAAAGAACACCATGTTGGTATCTCCAGGCCTTGTATTTGCCAGGTAGGCCACTCTTATCCAGGTACGTCATCCAGGTTTCTGTCTGAATGAGCATCTCATTCATACTCTGCTTGTCTGCCCTGTACCACTTTCCCAAGCTCTTCACCGGCTTCTCACTGACTGTTGGAATGGTGATTTCTTTAATGTTAAAGTGGATGCGATCCTGGACAAATCCCTTTTTCAGTACTAGGCTCCCAGATTTGGCTAGCTTAAATTCCATTCTTGCTTAATCCATGAGCTCTACCAAGTGTTCCAAAAAATTTATGAGAAAAAAGTGCAAATCTACAAGAAATTTATGAGAAAAAAAAATTGAAAATTTATGAGAAAAAATAAAATCAAAAATTTACAGGAAAAGAGTCACAACCTTTGGAGAAAAAAAATTGCAAATTTATGAGAAGAAAGTCAAATTTTTGAGAAAAGGGTTGCACATTTATGACAAAAAAAGTAAATTTTTTGAGAAAAAAGTTGCACATTTATGAGAAAAAGTCACAAATTTTAACAAAAAAGTTGCAAATTTATGAGGCAAAAAAGTGGAAAATTTATGGAGAAAAAAAGTCTGAAATGCCTCGTTTGGATTGGCTGTTCTCTTCTGTGAGTCATCACGTCATTCCTGAACAGACCTCATCCTGGACAGTCTGAGACACCCACTATGAGGAGAAGAACAGCAAGTTTCCCGCTGCACCTCAGAGCTAGCATAGCTACAACGCAGCTAGCTTAGCTAGCAGCCCAAACATGGTTTTTAGAGCTCTTCTCTGTAAATTCTAGCCACCCCAGTAGGCATCTGCAGTCCCAGCTTGTTCACTAATTCACACTTGATAATATATTTCACATCATTCCAGCATATTTGATTTTGTTGCAGCATGTACTGGATCATTAGCATGGCTAGCTTAGCGACATGAATCAGTGCAATCAGAGAGTCTTGGGCTACTAGCATTAGCTGGTTTGCGTGGCCAGATCCAGGCATTCTAAGCGACTTCGAGGCCAATCTGACCAGTGTTAACTACATATGTGATGAGCTTACTAGCCTACAAGTTAGCTTTGCTTTGATGCCCTTTAGTGTCTTTTTCTATACATTCCATCCATTCCCGCTAGACACCTGTTTATCCCAGCCAGAATGTTCACCCTAGTCCAACAGCCGAAGCTAACAGCTAACATTAGCCTCAGACTCCTAAACAGCTGACTGGAGTCTGTAATCATATGACTACCTCATGCAACTGCACACAACTGTTTACTTTTGTCACTTAGCATAGTATGTGCACCTGCACTCATTGCTGAAACTGTTTACATTCACTGCTCTCAGTACACATAAGCTGCTGTTGCACTCATTTGCACAATGTATATAGTATTTGCAGCTCCATTTCTATAGCTTTTATTGTTTATATTTTACTCCTCACTGTGTATATTGTGTATTTTTTTTAATTTATCTTTTTTGTTGACTTATATTTTATATTGTGTGGCATTCGCAGCAGAAAACAAAGGAAGATTTTCATTGTACAGGGAAATGTGTTTCCTTACTGTGCATATGACAATAAACTTGATTTGATTTGAAACGTGGTGTTGCCATCAAATCACCATTTTCAGGAGAGCTCCTTCCCCTGTGTGTAAAATGGTGCTGCAATAATTAAACCCTGAGGTGGTCTGACCAAATCATGTTTTTTTTTTTTTCCGCTCTGAGTGGAGAATGAATTTTAAAAACATCGGACCGACCTCTCGTCTACATTGGCAGAGCCGAGCACCAGCAGACCGCCAGGTTTACCCCGAGACCACAGACTGAGCTGGGCAAAGAGGTAGGCCAGAACCATCCGGACCCGGGCCTGGAACACATGCATAAACACACACACACACACAGACACTATAAACACACATTTGCAACATTTTAAGCATAAACTTACAGGTTTTTCTTGTAAATTTGCAACTCTTTTCCTGTAAAATTTCAATTTTTTTCCTCATAAATTTGCAACTTTTTTCTCATAAATCTGAGACCATTTTCTTAAAAATATATTACTTTTTCATCATAAATCTGCAATTTTTTTCTCATAAATTTGCAATTTTTTTCTCATAAATTCGAGATGTTTTCCTTTAAAAAAAAACTGACGTTCTTTCTCAAAAATTTACAACTTTTGTCTTGTAAAATTTCAACATTTTTCCTAATATCTCTTCAACTCTTTTTTCTTCATCAACTCTTTTCTCAAATTTGAGACTTTTCTTTAAAAAATTATGACTTTTTTCCTCATAAATTTGCAGCTTTTTCCTATAAAATTTCAGCTTTTTCCCTCATAAGTCTGCAACTTTTTTCTCATAAATTTGCAACTTTTTTCTTGTAAAATTTCAACCTTTTTTCTGAAAAGTTTGCAGCTTTTTCACATAAATTTACATTTTTCCTGTAAAATTTCAACTTTTTTGTCATAAAATTTGAGACTTTTTCTTAAAAAATTATGACTTTTTCCTCATCAATCTGTAACTTTTTTCCTGTAAAATTTCAACTTTTCTCTCATAAATCTGCATTTTTTATAAATTTGAAAGTTTTTTCTTAAAAAATGACTTTATAAAATTTGCGATTTTTTTCTTGTACAATGTCAACTTTTTTCTCATAAATTTTCAACTTTTTTCATATAAAATTTCAACTTTTTCCGTCATAAATTTGCAATTTTTTTTCTGGAGTTTGTCGCTTTCTCATAAATTCACAACATTTTTTTATGTAAAATTTCAAGTTTTGTCATAAATTTGAGACTTTTTTCTAAGAAAAATTATGACTCTCATAAATTTGTAATTTTTTCCTGTAAAATTTCAACTTCTCATAAATCTGCAGTTTTTTATAAATTTGTAACTTTTCTTAAAAAAAATGACTTTTTCTTATAAAGTTGCAATTTTTTTTCTTGTAAAATGTCAACTTTTTTCTCAAATTTTCAACTTTTTTCCTGTAAGTTGTCAACTTTCCTTGTAAATTTGCAGCGTTCATGGTTAAATGCATATTCTGTGTAATTAATTTGTAATTTGTGACTTTTTAATTTTTAAATTGGCATCTTTTATCATATCTTTGCACCTCTATTCTTGCAAATTTGTACCTAATTTACATTTACAATGGATATAAAGTCCACACTCCCCTGTTCAAATGACAGGGTTTTAAGATGTAATAAAGTGAAACCAAGATAAATCATTTCAAAACTTTTTCCACCATTAATGTGACCTATAACCTGTACATGTCATGATTCAATTAGTGCCAGAGGATTAAATGCAGAGCGCAATTCACCAGACGAACAACAAAGTCAGATGAACGTTTCAAATGGTTTATTGAAAAGCAAATGAATAAATAAATAAACCCACTGTGAGGAGCACACAGCCTGTGGGGAGAGAAAAGGAGAAACAGTTAATGAGGAAAAATTTGAGGAAGAGGGATGCGTTAGGGAGAAGAAGGGAGGCTTACTACTGCAAGCAGAAAGCCCAGCTGTGGGGACCCAGCATACAGTGGGTCGTAAGCTGAAGGGAGTTGATCCAGCAGGACAAACAGGTGGAAAAGGAGGTGTCCGGACATGATGGTCGGAGGTACAGGTGAGCATGTGCAGCCCCGGAGTGATTAAACACCACTGAGATGGCAGCAACCTGGAGAGGATGAAAAAAGAGCAGGTAAGTGAACAGGAGAAGATCAAAAAAATACAATTCAATGACTCAAAGGGATGGCAGCAATACCCAACGGTCCAGTGAGGAAGACAGACTGGAGATTTTAAAGCTGGCAGATGAGGCAGCAGTAGGTGTGCGCAATCACCCAGGTGAGCGCAATCAACTCCGGGAGCTGAGAGGAAGGCAGGAGGAGAAACACAGGAGGGGGAGCATGCTCACCTGATCATCACAGTACTGGCATAATGCACAGACCCAGGGAACAGACACAAGCTCAAGAGTAGTTTCAAAATAATGTTTATTGTAATAATGTTCGTGTGTGGATATGTGAGTGAGAGATAAATGTGAATGTAGTGCGTGAATCCGTGGACTCAAGACAGCAGGGAGTGAGCAGAACGTCGTACAATCTGGCAACCCTGAGGACAGAGCAGAGGCACGGTGTTAGCACAGTTCGTCACAGGGATGTATCGGGGAATTGACAGAGATTTACTTGTTACAGCTGTGGTGGTGAACGGAGGTTGGCCTGGAGGCAATCCCGAAGGACAACGGCTGCTACCCACGCTGCTGACGAGAGATGGTGAGAGGTTGGCGTAGTCCGCCGCCAGGAGGAGAGGATTCCGCCGCCTGGGAGTTCCACCTGTGCACAGGGGACGACGCTGAACAGGTTAGCAGAATGCAGTGCTTACTTGGAGGTTAAGGAGAATCCTTCCAGGAAGAAGCAGCCACAGCAGGGATGACCAGGGCTGAATGTTAGGCTGGAGAGCGTAGTGCTTCGCATAGCCAGGGAGACAGACGGCTCCGTGCCAGTCTTGCAGGCAGAGCCGGTTATATAGGCTGTGAGTGATGAACCGCAGGTGTGTGCGCAGCTGTGGCAGATGATGGCAGAGAGCGGATCATCACAAGTACAACCCAATTGAAAAAAAAACCCTGAAATCTTTTAAGGGAAAAAAACAAAAAAAAAATTAACAATAACTTGGTTGCATAAATATGCACACTCTTAAACTAATACTTTGTTGCAGCACCTTTTGCTTTTATTACAACACTCAAGTCTTTTTGGATCGGAGTCTATCAGCTTGGCACATCTTGATGTGGCAATACTTGCCCACTCTTCTTTGCAAAAATGCTCCAAATCTGTCAGATTGCGAGGGCATCTCCTGTGCACAGCCCTCTTCAGATCACACCACAGACGTTCAATCGGATTCAGGTCTGGACTCTGGCTAGGCCATTCCAAAACCTTAATCTTCTGGTGAACCCATTCTTTTGTTGATTTTGATGTGTGTTTTGAGTCATTGTCATCCTGAAAGATGAAGTTCCTCTTCATCTTCAGCTGTCTATCAGAAGCCTGAAGGTTTTGTGCCAACACTGATTGGTATTTGAAACTGTTCACAATTCCCTCCACCTTGACTAAGGCCCCAGTTCCAGCTGAAGAAAAACAGCCCCAAAGCATGATGCTGCCACCACCATGCTTCACTGTAGGTATGGTGTTCTTTTGGTGATGAGAAGTGTTGAATTTGTGCCAAATATACCTTTTGGAATTATGGCCAAAAAGTTCAACCTTGGTTTCATCGGACCATAACACATTTTCCCACATGTGTTTGGGAGATTTCAAATGGCTTGGATGTTTTTCTTCCTAAGATAAAGCTTCCGTCTTCCCATCCTACCCCATAGCCCAGACATATGATGAAGACTTGCCAGAAATTCCTGCAGCTCCTTCAGTGTTGCTGTCGGCCTCTTGGCAGCCTCTCTGACCAGTTTTCTTCTTGTCTTTGCATCAGTTTTGGAGGGACGTCCAGTTCTTGGTAATGTCACTGTTGTGCCATATTTTCTTCACTTGATGACGACAGTCTTCACTGTGTTCCATGGTATATTTAATGCCTTGGAAATTCTTTTGTACCCTTCCCCTGACCGATACCTTTGAACAATGAGATCCCTCTGATGCTTTGGAAGCTCTCTGCGGACCATGACTTTTGCTGTAAGATGTGACTACAAAAATGTCAGGAAAAGCCTACTAGAACAGTTGGACTTTATTTGGGGTTAATCAGAGGCACTTTAAATGGTGGCAGGTGTGTGCTGACTCCCACTTAATGAGTTTGAATGTGACTGGTTAATTCTGAACACAGCCACATCCCCAGTTATAACAGGGTGTGCATATTTATGCAACCAGGTTATTCTAAGTTTTGATTTTTCCCCTTAAAAGATTTCAGTTTGTTTTTCAATTGGGTTGTACAGGTTATAGGTCACATTAGTGGTGGAAAAAGTTTTGAAATTATTTATCTTGGTCTCATTTTTTACATCACAAAACCCTGGCATTTGAACAGGGATGCGTAGACTTTTTATATCCACTGTATACATTTGTACCTAATTTACATTTATATATTTGTACCTCGTGCTAAATTGTTAAAAAATAACAAATCCCCTACTCCACTCAAATAGCTATTAAATTCTCTTAAAATCGTGTTACAGCTGCATGTAAATTTGTGTGAATTTTCCTCTTATATATATACAATTTTTCCTCATATATTTGTGACGTCTTTTTAGTTTTGATTCAAGTCCACAGTCATGGGCTGAAGGACAACGTGTAACTCCGGAGTTGCAGGTTTCAGACCACTGTGATGAACTCTGATGGTGAAGGTGAAGACAGAAACCTGGACGTTCTGCAGAGCCAGGTTCTCCCTCTGACTCCCCCCGTTGACCTGAAACTGAGGCCAGTGTCCTGTCACTGCCGAGAAGATTCCCAGAATGCCTTTCACCGCCGTGTCGATGTTGATGTTCAGGTGGGTGCTGCACATAAAAAAATAACATGAGCAATCTTTTTCTGGTTTATTTTTTTCCATTAATTTCAGCCTTTTTCACCTAAATTCTGGATTTTTTTTCCCTCATAAATTTTAAAGTTCTTATTAATTTCTGAAGATGGGCAGCACAGTGGTACAGTGGATACAGTGGTTAGCACTGCTGCCTCACAGCTAGAAGGTTCCAGGTTTAAATCCCCAGGCTGGCAGGGGTGAGAACCTTTCTGAGTGGACTTTTAATGTTCTCCCTGTGCTGTGTGGGTTTACGCCGGGAGCTCCGGTTTTCTCCCACAATCCAAAGACATGCATGTTAGGTTAACTGGTGACTCTAAATTGTCCCTAGGTATGATAGGCCCTTAGAATAGAGGGTTAGTTTACCTGCTAGTTAAGTGCTTTGAGTGGTCTTTGTAGCTACAAAAGTGCTATATAAGAACATGTCCTTATCTCCCTTATTCCCTGAAGATTTAAATTGTATAAAATGATTTTTTTTTCATATAGATTTTTTTTTCTTGTACTCTTGGCATGTTTTAAATTTTTTTTATTTTTTTTTTAAAAGAAAAATCATACACACAGAGAGAGAGAGAGAGAGAGAAAAAGCATATATAAAAGAAAAAAAGGAACCTGTCCCATTGACATCAACAGAAAAAACAAACCAACAACATCTACTGCTCGAGTCCGACATTAATTCTTGTTCCTCCTCATAGTCCACATTATTTCTTTGAAGTCCATTTATCTATCGCCATTTTGGGATTTATATATTGTCCATTTTTCCCCACTTCTCGTCAAATTCATCTTCTTGTAGTCGTAATTTGTGTGTTAGTTTTTCCATTATGTAGATGTCTTCTATAATAGCCCAGTATTGTTCCTTTGTAGGTGGTTCTTTCTTCAACCAATTCCTTGTTATGGCTTTTTTACCTGCTACTAACAATATTTTGACAAGGTATCTATCACTCCCAGAGATGTTTGCCTCTGTTAGATTACAAAGATAAAGTATCTTACAGGTCATAGGGATCTTGTATCTTATTATCTTCTGTAACATTTCATTTATCATCTCCCAAAATTCAGTTATTCTCTTACACTTCCAAAAAACATGTGTATGATCCACATCATATTCACCACATTCTCTCCAACACTTCTGAAGTTGGTTGAGTTGTTTATTTTTCATCTTTGGTGTGATAAAATAACGCACTAAGTTTTTCCAGGCAAATTCCCTCCAAATCCGCGAACTGGTGGATGAGTGGTGAGTCTTACATATATTTTGCCATTCATCTTCTGTGATTTCTATATCCATTTCTTTCTCCCACTTCTTTTTTATATACTTGGTTGTATGCTTATTATTTAGATTTAATGCCTTATACATTGATGATATAAATTTCTTTTCGTTTTCTTTGTATGCTTTAATTATAACTTTTATCACGTCATTCACTTCTTTGAAGGGATCTACCCGGATTACTTTTGTGTAGTAGTCTCTTAATTGGAGATATCTGAAAAAATCAGAGGTCCCCAATTCATATTTTTCTTTTAAATTCTGATAACTCTCCAACTTTCCTTTCTTTTCTAGAGTGCACCAAGCTGTGGCTCCTTTTTCTGTCCATCTTTTGAATCTTTGGTCATATTGATTTGGTTTAAAGTTTTTATCGTATCCTACCCAATTCAGAATTTTTATGTCTTCCTTAATCTTATATCTTTTTAAAATTTTAAACCATGTGTCTAATGTATGTTCACTGATTGAATCCATTTCATGTTTGAGTTTCTTATGCCAGTCTTTATCTCCAATCAGAGTTTGAATCGGAATATTTGATACTACTTTTTCTATATCTTTCCATTTTGCTACAAAATTTGGGTTACACCAACAATACAAAGGTCTTAATTGAGCAGCATAAAAATATTCCTTTAATTTTGGTAATGCCATTCCACCTAGATTTTTGGAAAGCTGGAGAGCTTGATATCTAACTCTGGGTCGTTTACCTCCCCAAATAAACCTGGATATTGTTTTGTCCCATTTTATAAATTGGTCTGGAGCGATCTTTACTGGTAGTGATTGGAATAGATAGAGAAATCTGGGTAGTATATTCATTTTAACTATTTCGATTTTTGAATTAAAGTCCAGTGGTAGAGTTGCCCATCTTTCTATATCTTTCTGTATATCTTGATATACTTTTCCATAATTTATATTGAATAATTCAGAGAGGTCTTTTGTTAGTGTTACTCCCAAGTATTTGATTTGCCTCATATTCCAGCTAAGTTTATAAGATTTCTGAATTGTTATTGAGGGTGTATAATTAATTGTAAGTATCTGAGTTTTAGAAATATTTATTTTATATCCTGATAGATGGCCATATGTTTCAAGGAGCTTCATCGCTATGGGAAGTGTTGTGTCTGGTTGCTCGAGGAAGATTATCACATCATCAGCAAAAAGTCCAATTTTATGTTCTACTCCTTTGATTGTGACACCTTTAAGTTTCTCATTTTGTCGAACCACTTGAGCCAGTGGTTCAATGTATATGGCAAAGAGAGCCGGTGATAGGCAGCATCCTTGTCTTGTGGATCTTTGTAGATGTATTTTACTGGTTAAGCTTCCATTTAGTTTTATTCTGGCCGTAGGTTCTTTGTAAAGTGTTTTAATCACCTGTATTGATTTGTCATTAAATCCTAATCGCTCTAGTACCAAATATAAATATCTCCAGTTCACACAATCAAATGCCTTTTCGGCATCTATACTCATCAAGACAGTACTTTGTTTTTTCTTTTGTGCTTGTTCTATGATATGTAAGGTTGTAGCGGGTTTGATTCAACCCCCCCCCACAACACACAGAGACAGTCAGCTCGTTACTCCTGGGTTTTTTCCGCTGCATGCTGAGTTTACAGCTGTGAGGTTAAAGTGTCACCCATGCATTGTGTTCATGCATCCTGTCTGTACCTCTGATATGCAAATGCCCAGATCGACTGCTGTGAAGGTCTTTGATGTATTGTCTGAGTTGGGTATATATGCTGCACTGTCCTGTAAATCTGCCTCTCATTCACTCACTCTTCAACTGCTGCTGGACACATGCACTGTGTGTCTCCTCTTCTCTGAGAGCCTGAGGACATAACCTCAGCCCGCAGCACGAGGGCTGGGGAGGTGTTCCGATGAAGGCGGTATGATTCAATAAACCAACTTAAAACTCCATCGCTGCCTTTATTTTATCATGCTGCTTTACTGGTGACTCCAAGAACGCACACGTTTTGTGCAAACGCAACCTTCTGGTCTGGACAGCCATGCTGGCGACCCGACGCTGAAGAAAATGAGCTGCCGGCGAACGCAGCACCCGGCAGTGATGCTCCGCCGACGAGTGAACGCAGCAGCCTGACTGATCTGCCCTCCCTGCGGCTTCAGGGAGGCCTCAACGCAGAGCTCACGGCAGGCGAGCTACTCTCCGGACATCGCCCAAGACTGGGTAAACGGCAGTAAACGTCATGGCGCGACCCTCGCCAAGATCGGGGCGTCCACGCGGGACAGCCTGAGGGACAAGATCGCCTATCTCCCCTCAACGCTCCAACGCACCATGACTAATCTGCAGCCATGGCTCATCATAGATGTTTTTCTGCGCCGACTGCGCCGATCTCCACCAAGTTTCCGACCCTGGTTTCCTCTCCAGCGGGCCCACCCACGCAAGGAGCCCCGGCACACACACCGGGGGTGACGAGGACGGCGCAACACGCACGGAACAAGAATGGCTCCAGAGACCGCCATCGTCCTGCGCAGCTGCACGCAGAACCTTCAGGGCTGCGCGCTCACCTGAAGCAAGCACGCGCGCAGCGCGCCCACAGGATTCACTGATGGTTTCAGCCACGGCGCACAAAGGATTCAGCCGTCTGCTTTTCCTGAGGGCTTTAGGGCTGCGCACGCTCCTAAAGTCAAAACGCCAAGTTCCTCTGCTTTTGTTTACGCAACCTCGCCGCTCCTGTTTTTCTTCAAGAATTGGGGAGACCGGATGATTTTTCCAGTATCTGCTTTAATTCTCAATCATCCTACGTCCTCTCTCGATCGGAGTGAAAAGAGACAGGACGCAGTCACACACATACATTTATACACTCATCTCTAACAATACATCACATACATCCCACAAAAGTCTCAATACTCAGCTACATCCTTTCATCTGTAATAGAACACAGGTTCTCCTAATATTGTCCTGGGTTTTACGTCCCTTTATAAATCCTGTTTGATCTTCATCTATTAGTTCTGCCAGAAATGTGTTTAATCTTTTGGCTATTATATTTGTATACAGCTTATAATCTATGTTTAACACTGAGATTGGTCTATAGTTGTGGCACTCATACTTATCTTTATCTGCTTTGGGAATGACTGTTACTATTGCTTGAATTGAATTGACTGTTATTATTATTATATTGGGATGAGAATCAGCACCTCCAAGTCGGAGTCCATGGTCCTCAGCCGGAAAAAGGTGGATTGTCCTCTCCGGGTTGGGGACAGGCTCCTGCCCCAAGTGGAGGAGTTTAAGTATCTTGGGGTCTTGTTCACGAGTGAGGGGAGAATGGAGCGAGAGATCGACAGACGGATTGGAGCAGCATCTGCAGTGATGCGGACGTTGTACCGGTCTGTTGTGGTGAAGAGGGAGCTGAGTTCTAAGGCAAAGCTGTCGATTTACCAGTCAATCTACGTTCCTACTCTCACCTATGGTCACGAGCTTTGGGTAATGACCGAAAGAACAAGATCGCGGATACAAGCGGCTGAAATGAGCTTTCTCCGTAGGATTGCTGGACTCACCCTCAGAGATAGGGTGAGGAGCTCAGTCATCCGGGAGAGGCTCAGAGTAGAACCGCTGCTCCTCCACATTGAAAGGAGTCAGTTGAGGTGGTATGGGCATCTGATTAGGATGCCTCCTGGACGCCTCCCACTTGAGGTGTTTCAGGCACGTCCCACTGGGAGGAGACCCCGGGGCAGACCCAGGACTCGGTGGAGAGACTATGTCTCCCAGCTGGTCTGGGAACGCCTTGGTATCCCCTCTGAAGAACTGGAGCAGGTGGCTGGGGAGAGGGAAGTCTGGGCTTCTCTGCTTGAACAGCTGCCTCCGCGACCTGGACCTCCGGAAAAGCGGTAGAAGATGGATGGATGGATGGATGGATGTTATTATTGCTTCTGACCATGTTGGTGGGATTTTATTTTTTGAGAGTGTCCAATTAAAGGATGTCTGGAGCAGTGGAATTAGTTCTTCTTTAAACAGTTTGTACCATTCTGCTGGATATCCATCACTCCCTGGAGATTTATTATTTTTTAATGAATTTATTGCTTCTTCTACCTCCTTTTCTGTAATTTTGGCTGTTAATCTATCATTTTGTAAGGTGCCAATTGCCGGTACATCCAAATCATTTAAAAAAGATCTCATTTCATCTTCCTCTGCCGCAGGTGTTAGTGTATATAATTTTTTATAATACTGGTAGAATATTCTTTTTATCGTTTCTGGATCATCGGTTATCTCCTTAGTTAGTGGGTCTTTGATTTTGTGTATTGTATTTATCGCCTGTTGTTTTCTTATACGTTTTGCTAATAATTTTGTAGATCTCGAGCCCGTTTCATAATAGTTCTGTCTTAAGAATAAGTTTCTTTTCTCAATTTCATTCAGTAGTATATCATCTATTTTCTTTTTGGTTTCCTTGATTTGTTCAAATGTCTCCTGATCATTTGTGTCTTGATATTTCTTCTCATATTCCTTTAACTTCTCTGAGTATTTCTTATAGGTTTCCAATCTTACTCTTTTCAATAATGCCGTTTTTGCTATTAATTTTCCTCGAACAACCACCTTCAAAGCGTCCCACAGTATGGTTGGATCCACTTCTCCTTTATTGTTTTCTTCGATATATTGTTTAATTTCTATTTTTATATCCTCTACCAATTCTTTGTTGTTCAGTGTTCCCACATTGAGTCTCCAACATGTTTGTCTCTTTCGGGCATTTATCTGAATTTTTAAATATACAGCATTATGGTCTGAAATATCCGCTCCTCCTATTTTGCATTCATCTGCCCTATACTTATTCACCTATATTTATAAAGAAGTGATCTATCCTCGAGTGGACCTTGTGGGTAGCCGAGTAGTGAGTATAATCTTTTTCATATGGATTGAGACTCCTCCAAATATCAATCATACCCATCTCTTCTAGTTGCAGTTTTAAAAATTTTGACAAATGTTTTTTGTTTCTCTTTAAACTTGTTGTATCCAGGGTATGATTCATAATTATGTTAAAATCCCCTCCACAAATTAGAATTCCCTCTGTTTCTGTTGCAATATTATCAAAGAGAACTTTGAAAAAATGTTTATCACTTTCAGGAGGAGCGTAGACATTTACCAGGGTGACTGGTTCATTTTCCAGCTTCCCTTTCACCAGTATATACGTATCTTCCCTCTTTATCCCTGATTTCTTTTCCAAATTCAAACTTAGTTGTATTTGAGATTAATATCAGGACTCCTCTTTTATGTCCCTGTTTGCATGAGCTGTAAAATGAGTTTCTAAATCCTAATCTTTTAAATTTTTCATGTTCTTTTTGAGATAAGTGAGTCTCTTGTAGAAATGCAATTTCCACCTTTTCTTTCTTCACTTTTGTTAAGACTTTTGCTCTCTTTACAGGTGTATTTAGACCATTTACATTTAGCGATATAATCTTAAGACTATTTTTTATCATAGCACTTAAACCCTGTTTTCATATGCTTCCCCGAGCAGTTTGAACCAGAACTATGCACATATTTGAACATCACAGTAAGAACATAAACCAAAAGTAGCTTGGTCTATAAGACCAAAAAAGAGTCTATATCTCAGTGGGTGAGAACGCTGTTCTTTTACCCCATCTGGAGATTCGATTCTCCAGCAATTCTCCAACTTTTACGCACACGAGTCTTACCATTGTAGTTCGTTATTTAACCCCTGAAGTTATCCGCCTTCCTCGTTGCTATTTCCTTTGAAATTCACGCAGTTTCTCCTTCACTCGGTGCACTGTATCCCGGCTCAGGGACACAGCTGTCCCGCCGCCTCTCTTCGTCTCTCCGCCTCTCACTCGTTGCCACCCCAACGCTCCGCAGTTCTCTCCCTCGCTGCTGCCGTCTGTGTTATTCGGCATGTCCAGTTGGAGTCCCCTCGCTCTTACGTCCCGTGCAGCTTCCTCAGCATTGTTGTAATTCTTTACTCCATCACTCCAATAAATTTGTATTTTCATGTATGGAGTTTGGAAGCATATGTTCCTGTCTTTTAGCATCTTCTTAATGTCACAATATGCTCTGCGTTTCTGTACAACTTCAGCAGGGTAATCATGGTCAAACTGAATGCGTGCATCGCCCACTTTAATTTTCTTCTGCCACGCTTTTTTTAGCACCATGTCCTTGATTTTGAATGTCTGAAAATGAACCACTATTGCCCTCGGTTGAGCACCTGTCCTCGGTTCCTGCGGCGGGGTTCTGTGAGCGTGTTGAATCTGCAGACTGAAATCCCCGGAGATCTCCAGCTCTCTCTTCAATAATTACTCCAGGTAGTTCTTCATGGTGCTTCCCTCAGTTTTTTCCGGTAGGCCGAAGATGCGGACGTTATTTCTCCAAGACCTCGCTTCAAGGTCAACCATTTTATCTTGCATGTAACTTGTCTGCTTTAGCATCTTTAGCAGCATCTCATTAGCCTCCGTGTTCCATTCTTCCAGCTCAGATATGCAACCCTGGGCCTCGGTTATACTCGCCTTTTGATCCTGTACTTCTTTGTTGCATTCTGTGAATTTATGGTCCATATCTTGTCTGAGGGATGTAATTTCTTGTATCACTTCCTTCTTTATTTTGTCTTTAAAATATATCAATTCCTCATGCAGATTTTGTTGCAGCGCTTGTATATCCTTGCTAATGCTGGCTAGTCCCGCCTGTAGGGCCTCGGTGTGATCGTGGTCCATTTTCCCCGCTGTGGTGTCTTCAGAATCACTTTCGTTGCGCTCGGTGACTCCCTCTTCTTCAAGTTGTCTTGCAGGTGACTTCTTAGTGCTTTTACGGCCTCTGCGTATATTTCCGCCACTCATTTCTATAATATTTTATCTATATAACTCGAGTTGTGTGTTCTAAATGGCGTTTGAATCTAGAGACTGATACGAGCTCTTAACTGCACGGCCGTTCACGACGCCATCTTCCAGGAAGTCCCCCCACTCTTGGCATGTTTTAGTGTCATTCAAAGGTGTAAATCAAGGGGAGGACAGGGGGGACGCCCCCCCCCCCAATATCATCCTAAACCTTACATATAATGTTACAGAACTAAATAACATGCATTTTAATCACGAATGCCAAGGATACATCCATCCATCTATCCATCCTCTACTACTTTTCTGGAGGTCCAGGTTATGGAGGCAGCAGCTCAAGCAGAGAAGCCCAGACTTCCCTCTCCCCGACCACCTGCTCCAACTCTTCAGAGAGGATACCAAGATGTCCCCAGGCCAGCTGGGAGATGTAGTCTCTCCAGCATGTCCTGGGTTTGCCCCGGGGACTCCTCCCAGTGAAATGAGTCCGAAACACTTCAACTGACTCCTTTCGATGTGGAGGAGGAGCGGTTCTACTCTGAGTCTCTCCTGGATGACTGAGCTCCTCACCCTATCTCTCAGGGTAAGTCCAGCAATCCTACGGAGAAAGCTCATTGCAGCCATTTGTATCCATGATCTCATTCTTTCAGTCATTACCCAAAAATTATGACCATAGGTGAGGGTAGGAACGTAGATTGAGCAGTAAATCAACAGCTTTGCATTAGAGCTCAGCTCCCTCTTTACCACAACAGACCAGTCCACATCACTGCAGATGCCGCTCCGGCTGAGGACCATGGACTCCAACTTGGAGGTGTTGATTCTCATCCCAGCTGCTTCACACTCAGTAGCAAACTGTCCCAGTAAGACCTGTAGGTCATTGCTCAATGAAGCCAACAGGACGACATCATCTGCAAACAGCAGAAATGACATCCTGTGGCCATCAAACATAACACCCTCCGTTCCTTGGCTTCTCCTAGAAATCCTGTCCATAAAAATTATGAACAGGATTGATGACAAAGGGCAGCCCTGGTGGAGTCCAACTCTCACTAGAAACAAGTTCGGCTGAGTGTTGGCAATATGAACCAAACTCTTGTAACGGTGGTATAGGGACCGGATAGCTCATAACAACAAGTCTGATACCCCATACTCCTGCAGCGCCCCCCAACAAGACACCACGAGGGGCATGGTCGAATGCTTTCTCTAAGTCCACAAAACGCATGTAAACTGGTTGGGCAAACTTCCACGATCCCTCGAGGATTCTTGAGAGGGTAAAGAATTGGTCCCATGTGCCACAGCCAGGACAAAAACCACAATGCTCCTCCTGAATCCGAGGTTTGGCCAACGGTCGGATTCTCCTCTCTAGTACCCTGGCATAGACCTTCCCAGGGAGGCTGAGAAGCGTGATCCTCCTAAAGTTGGAACACACCCTCCGGTCCCCCTTCTTAAAAAGAGGAACCACCGCCCCAGTTTGCCATGCCAAAGGCACTGTCCCCGACCGCCACGCAATGTTGCAGAGGCGTGTCAGTCATGACAGCCCTACAACATCCAGAGCCTTGAGGTACTCAGGGCAAATCTCATCCACCCCTGGGGACTGGCCACCGAAGAGTTTTTTAACCACTTCAGTGACCTCAGCCCCTGTGATGGGTGAGTTGTCCCCCTCGTCCTCAAGCCCTGCTTCCTCTGTGGAAGGCGTGTCAGTGGGATTGAGGAGATCCTCAAAGTATTCCTTCTATCGCACAACGATATCCCCAGTCAAAGTCAGCAGCGCCCCATCTGCACCATACACAGTGTGGACAGGGAGCTCCTTCCTCCTCCTGAGTCATCGGACAGTTTGCCAGAATCTCTTTGAGGTCAACCGAAAGTCTTGTTCCATGGCCTCACCAAACTCCTCCCACACCCGAGTTTTTGCTTCAGCAACCACTCCGCTTGGCCTGCTGGTAATTTCAGCTGCTTCGGGAGTCCCACAAGCCAACCAAGCTCGATAGGACTCCTTCTTCAGCTTGATGGCCCCCTCACCACTGGTGGCCACCACTTGGTTCAGGGGTTGCTACCACGAGATGCACCGACAACCATGCGGTCACAGCTCTGGGCAGCTGCTTCAATAACGGAGGTGGAGAACATGGCCCATTCAGACTCCAAGTCTCCAGACTTCCTTGGAATGTGGGAGTTAAAGACCTCTTGGACAGGGGCCTCAGCCAGACGTTCCCAGCACACCCTCACTATACGTTTAGGTCTACCACGTCTGAATGGCATCCTCCCCTGCCATTGGATCCAACTCACCACCAGCTGGTGATCAGTTGGCAGCTCTGCACCTCTCTTTCCCCAAGTGTCCAAGACATACGATCACAGGTCTGATGACACAATAATAAAATTGATCTTCGACCTGCGACCTAGGGTGTCCTGGTGCCAGGTGCACATATGGACACCCTTATGCTTGAACATGGTGTTCATTATGAACAAACTGTGGTTAGCACAGGAGTCCAATAACTGAACACCACTCGGGTTCAGATTGGGCAAGCCGTTCCTCCCAGTCCCATCCCTCCAGGTTTCACTGTCGTTGCCCACGTGCACACTGAAGTCTCCCAGAAGGACAATGAAGTCTCCTAGAGGAGCACTCTCCAGCACCCCAGTCAGAGGCTCCAAAAAGGGTGGGTACTCTGAACCATCATTTGGTGCATAGGCACAAATGATGGTCAGGAGCCGTTTCCCAACTCGAAGGCACAGGGAAACAACCCTTTTGTCCAATGGGGAAAACTCCAATGTAGAGGCAGCAAAGTGGAGGAATACAAGAATACCAACCCCTGCTCGCCGCCTCTCGCGGCCTACTCTGGGGCAACTCCAGAGTAGGCCAAGCTCCAGCCCCTCTCCAGGAAACTGGTTCCAGCACCAGAGCTGTGCGTTGAGGTGAGCCCGACTATATCTAGCTGGTATCTCTCAACCTCGTGCACCAGCTCAGGCTCCTTCCCCACCAGAGAGGTGATGTTCCATGTCCCAAAAGCCAGTTTAGCAAGCAAGGGATCAGACTGCCAAGGTCACTGCATCCAACCGCCACCTGATCCACATAGCACTGGGCCCCTATGGTCCCTCCTGCAGGTGGAGGGTGGACCCATGTAGTAGTTTCTTCAGGCTGAGCGTGGCTGGGTCCCAGCCAAGGACACATACAAAACAAATATTTTTGTGGGGAAATTTTTACATTTTTCCCGTCGATTTGCAATTTTTTTCCTCAATAACCTGCAATGTTTTCATGTAATTTGCAACTTTTTTCTCATTAATTTGCAGCTTTTTTTTCATGCTAATTTGTCAACAAACTCGGATATTTTTCTTGTAAATTTGCAACTTTTTCTTGTAAATTTATGACTTTTTTCTCATAAATTTCAGAACATTCACATAGATGCTGGTTAAATTTTTATTTTGTGTAATGGTTAATATTTATTACCTCCGCCAGGCCGCAGGCCGCAGGAGGTTGTTTTTGCCGGAGTTTGTCTGTTTGTTTGTCTGTCTGTCTGTTGGTTAGCAAGATAACTCAAAAAGTTTTGGACGGATTTCGATGAAACTTTCAGCCGTTGTTGGAAATGGTACAAGGAAGAACTGATTAAATTTTGAGGATGATCCGGATCACCGTCTGGATCCAGGAATTTTTTAAAGGATTCTTTAACATTGTGAGATAGGGCCATTTTCAACATGTGTGCAGGCACAATGGAGGGCGCTGGTCGTCGTGTCTGACGAACACGAACTCCGCGTTCTTCAAAGTTTTAGGCACAAAAGCACGTGAAAAACAGTGGTGGGCTGGGCCCGGCAGCGTGCCTGTGTTTGCGTTACGCTGCAAAAGCTGAGACGGGCAGCTGTCCGGCGCGGGATTATTTGGCAGAAATTCCCCGGGCAGCCATAGGGGCTGCGCAAAAACAAGCTCTCTGCCGGGGAAGCTTCCAAATCCTCTTTTGCCGCAGAGCACAACCCCAATAAAACCCACGCCAACCTGTCTACCCAATTTGCATCCGTCAGTGAACCCCTGAGTGCTGCTTTCAGTGATCTATGAAAACGCTCGCATAACCCATTGGCCTGTGGGTTGTACGCGGTTGTGCGATGAATTGCAACGCCCGCAGCCTGGGAGTTTGGAGATGGAGGAGATGGACACAACAGCAACACTTGAGTTTATTACCTCCGCCAAGGAGGTAATGCTTTTACTGGCATTTGTCTGTTTGTCTGTCTGTTTCACCAGAGGTGGTTCTTGGCCTAGAGAGGAACCCATTACATTTTGGGGATGATCTGGGAATGCATACCTCAGCCAAGGCTCTTCTCACAGTGTGTCAGCCACAAAACTCCAAAACTAATGGACAGACTTGGATGCAATTTTCACCACAAGTGGCGATAGGCCTACACACAAGCCCATTACATTTTGGAGGTGATCCATGAGAAACAGAAGGAGCCTTGGTGGAGGTATGCGCTCTATGAGTGCTTTTCTAGTTACCTCCGCCAGGCCGAAAAGGCCAGGAGGAGGTTATGTTTTTGCCGGGGTTTGTCTGTGTGTTTGTTTGTCTGTCTGTCTGTCTGTTTGTCTGTTGGTTAGCAAGATAACTCAAAAAATCTTGGACGGATTTCCATGAAACTTTCAGGCGTTGTTGGAAATGGTACAAGGAAGAACTGATTAAATTTTGGGGGTGATCCGGTTCACCGTCTGGATACAGGAATTTTTTAAAGCATTTTTCATTCAACACTGTGACATACAGCCATTTTCAACATGTGCGCAGGCGCAATGGAGGGCGCTGGTCGTCGTGTCTGCAACACAAACTCTGCGTTCTTCAAGGTTTTAGGCACAAAAGGACGCGGAAAACACTGCTGGCCTGGGCCCGCCAGCGTGCCTGTGTTTGCGCGCAACTGCAAAACCTCACACGGGCAGCTGTCCGCCGACGGATTCTTTGGCAGAAATTCCCCGGCCAGCCATAGGCGCTGCGCAAAAACGAGCTCTCTGCCGGCGAAGCTTCTAAATTCTCATTTGCCGCGGAGCGCAACCCCCAAAAAAATAATATTGTAGCGAACTCAATATGAGCACCCTACTTGGCTTGCCAAGTGGGTTGACCCTATTGGCGACACAGGTAGAGTGCGGGACTCCGGAGCGGGAGGCGTGAGTTCGAACCTCCCGGTGGGACGTCACCATGTCGAGCAGCACGTTACAATATAATATAAAACCCACGGCAACCTGTCTACCCAATTTGCATCCGTCAGTGGAGGAGATGGACACAACAGCAACACTTCAGTTTATTACCTCCGCCAAGGAGGCAATGCTTTTACTACTGAACCACTAATCCTATCACTATCAGATTGATTGTCATTGATTAATTGTGTGTTTATTGCACTGTCCCTGTCAAATAAACAAATAATCATTGTGAATCCAATTGCTAGTCATATGTTTACATGCTCAAGGAATCTGAAAACGTACACACAAACACTGTATGGGGGGAATTGTGGCGCTTGGCGGAGGTCTGCGCTCTCCGAGTGCTTTTCTAGTTTTTTATGTTTTCTAAAAAAAATTACCTCTTTTTATTTTATTCCAGTTATATACATATCCATATGTACTGATGTTTTTTTTCCACATTTATGGGGTTTGAATTCTTCTCCATTACAAAATCTTGACTATTTCCCCCCCAAAACCCAGGAATGGCCCTGACTGATGGTGGCCCCCTCAATATTTACTCTGGAGAAAATGTTTTATCGTCTCCCTCAACAGTGAAATGAAATAGCCACCCCAAGTCACATATATTTGACTTTTTTCTTGTAAATTTGTGAGGTGTTTTTTTTTCTTGATGAAATTCTCCTACCCCCTCACCTGCCGATCTCGTTGGCCAGATCTCTGGCTCGGTTCCGGGTCTCCTCGGAGGAGTTTTCACTGGCCATGTAGCAGGTGGTGAAGAGTCGACCGCACAGCTCCTTCGGGTCCTGAGGACGGTACGAATAATCGCCGACAATTCTACGAACGTCCTCCAACACCTGAGAGTCTGATGGGAGGAGGAGGAGAGGAGTTCTGATTGGTTAGAACTTTCCAGAGAAAGCAAACAAGTATGACATGGTACTCTTGGGTCCATGTGCTCTTTATTCACAATGAAGGTTGAGGCTACATCCATGCTAGCTCCTGATTTGGTCAATGATTTGCTGACATCAGACGCTGACAGACTTGCGGTGGTAAATGAGAAGCTGAGTGATAAGCTGGAGGTGGAAAAGGAGGAGGAGACCACAGCTGGAGGCAGCGGCATTCATAATCTGCTACTAAACAGAAAAGAAGAGCCAAATTAGCAGTCAATCAAGGTAGCTCTGACATGCTAGTCATCATCATAGGATTGCTAATGGCCACCATAGGAATGCTAAGACACAGACTAGGATTGCTAACAGACATCCTAGAAATGTTAACAGACAACCTAGGAATGCTAATATTCAGCATAGGAATGCTAATACACAGCCTAGGAATGCCAATACTCAGTCTAGAAATGCTAACAGCCACCCTAGGAAAGTTAACGTCCAACCTAGGAATACTAATACACAGCCTAGGAATGGTAACGGCCACCCTAGGAATGCTAAAATTCAGCATAGGAATACTAATACTCAGCCTAGGATTGCTAATACACAGCCTAGGAATGCTAGCGGCCATCATAGAAATACTAATGTCCACCCTAGGAAAGCTAACGTCCAACCTAGAAATGTTAACGGCCACCTTAGGAATGCTAATACTCAAGATAGGAATGCTAATACACAGCCTAGGAATGCTAATACTCAGCATAGAAATGCTAACAGCCATCATAGAAATGCAAATGGCCACCCTAGGAAAACTAAAGTCCAATGTAGGAATCCTAATACTCAGCCTAGGAATACTAACGGCCACCCTAGGAATGCTAATACTCAGCATAGGAATGCTAACGACAACCTTAGGAATGCTAATACTCAGCATAGGAATGCTAATGGCCACCCTTGGAATGCTAACGGCCATCCTAGAAATGCTAATGGCCACCTTAGGAAAGCTAACGTCCAATCTAGGAATGCTAATACTCAGCCTAGAAATGTTAACGGTCACCCTAGTAAAGCAAACGTCCAACCTAGGAATGTTAATATCCAGTTTAAGATTGCTAAAGGTGGGTTTATCTCCTTTCTGCTCTGGTGCACCTGTGCTTTGGACAAGGCCAACGCACACGCAACTGTATACATATACACTACCGTTCAAAAGTTTGGGGTCACCCAGACAATTATTTTGTGTTTTCCATGAAAAGTCACACTTATTTACCACCATGAGTTGTAAAATGAATAGAAAATATAGTCAAGACATTGACAAGGTTAGAAATAATGATTTGTATTTGAAATAATAATTTTTTCCTTCAAACTTTGCTTTCGTCAAAGAATCCTCCATTTGCAGCAATTACAGCATTGCAGACTTAACATGATTGCACAAGGGTTTTCTAATCATCCATTAGCCTTCTGATGCAATGAGCAAACACACTGTACCATTAGAACACTGGAGTGATAGTTGCTGGAAATGGGCCTCTATACACCTATCTAGATATTGCACCAAAAAACAGACATTTGCAGCTAGAATAGTCATTTACCACATTAGCAATGTATATTAGATATTAGAGTATATTTCTGATTAGTTTAAAGTTATCTTCATTGAAAAAAAGTGCTTTTCTTTCAAAAATAAGGAAATTTCTAAGTGACCCCAAACTTTTGAACGGTAGTGTATACTGTATATACAGTATATATATATATATATATATATCCCTGAGATAAAAACACTTCTGAGAGAGAAGAAGAGGATCTTCAGGTTGGGGAACAGGGAGATGCTGAAGTCCGTACAGAGGGAGCTGAGGAGGAAGATCAGAGAAGGCAAGGACAGCTTCAGCAAGAAGATGGAGGATAAGCTGCAACGGAGCGACATCGGCGGGGTCTGGAGAAACCTTAAAACCATCTATGGGCTCCAGAATACCTCCCCCCAGGCCACGGTGGGCAGGGAGTGGGCGAACAATCTGAACCTGTTTTTTAATAGGTTTGACCAACCGCCCTCCCCCCCGACTGCACAACAACCACTGCTGCCTCTAAAGACATCGAGTCCTGCTGCCCACACCCCACTCCACCAACACCCCCCCACTCCCAGCACACAGCCCCCCAACATGACCCTCACTAAGACCCAGGTGAGGATGGAGCTGAGGAAGATCAAGGCAAGGAAGGCCTCGGGACTGGACGGCATCAGCGCAAAGCTCCTCAAGTCCTGTGCAGACCAGCTGTGTGGGATTGTGACGTACATCTTCAACCTGAGCCTGAAGCTGGGGAGGGTACCACAGCTGTGGAAAACATCTTGTGTGGTACCTGTACCAAAGACTTCTCACCCCAAAGACCTGAACAGTTACAGACCAGTGGCCCTGACGTCTCACATGATGAAGACCCTGGAGAGACTGCTCCTTGCTCACCTCCGCTCCCTGGTGGGACCAGCGATGGAGCCACTCCAGTTCGCCTACCAGCATGGCATTGGGGTGGAGGATGCAGTGATCTTCCTCCTTCACCGTTCTCTGTCCCACCTGGAGAAGCCCAGGAATGCGGTGAGGATCATGTTCTTTGACTTCTCCAGCGCTTTCAACACCATCCAACCGATGATCCTGAAGGACAAGCTGCTGTGCGCAGGGGTGGACCAGCACCTGTCATCATGGATCCTGGACTACCTCACTAACCGGCCACAGTTTGTGAGAACCCGGGACTGTGTGTCCGACACGATCATCGGTAGCACGGGGGCCCCCCAGGGAACGGTTTTGGCTCCCTTCCTGTTCACCCTTTATACTGTGGACTTCTCACACAACACACTGCCATCTACAGAAGTTCTCTGACGACTCTGCGATCGTCGGCCTCATCTCCAACGGAGATGAAGCTGAGTACAGAGGACTTATCCAGGACTTCGTGGACTGGTGCCATCGGAACTGCCTCCAGATCAACGCGAGGAAAGCTAAGGAGCTGGTGGTGGACTGCCGCAGGCAAGGACAACCCCTCACAGCACCAGTAAACATACAGGGAACAGACATTGAGATGGTGACATCCTACACGTACCTGGGTGTTCATCTGAACAATAAACTAGACTGGTCACACAATACCGATGCACTCTACAAGAAGGGACAGCGCAGGCTGTTCCTACTGAGGAGGCTCAGGTCTTTTGGTGTACAAGGGGCGCTGCTGAAGACATTCTGCGACACGGTGGTGGCATCAGCCATCACTTTTGGAGTGGTCTGCTGGGGCAGTGGCATTACAGCAGCCGATAGGAAGAGACTGAACAAACTGATCAAGAAAGCTAGCTCTGTCCTGAGGCAACGCCTTGACCCAGTGGAGGAGATAGGAGAGAGAAGGATGGTGGCTAAACTGTCATCTCTGCTGGAGTCCGAGTCCCACCCTATGCAGGACATACTGAACGCACTGAGGAGCTCATTTAGCAGCAGACTACATCATCCTAGGTGTGCAACCGAGATTTTTTGCAGGTCCTTCCTACCTACGGCTGTCACACTGTATAACCTAAGCAGGGCTGCTCACAGAGATAGCAAAAAAAAAAACGTGATGACCTAATAGTATTGAATGCAAAAGACGCGATAGACTTACACAAATGGTCCCCTCCAGTATACAACTAGGACAATATCAGTCGCTACCGAGGGTGACAATATGTATGGGTACATTCATACTATGTAGGATAACTAAGTAGACGGTTATGCTGTTTATTCCATCTAGCTACAATGCTCCGCACTGTGTGTATATATATTTATATATTTATGTGTACATATGTATATTTGCTGCTCTGTTTTTCTTGTCTTCTTGATTGTTGCTCTGAGTGTTGCTGTCCCTGTGCTGTTGCAATCCTGGAATTTCCCCATTGTGGGACTAATAAAGGCTTATCTTATATACTTAATTTTTTGTGTCTATTAGACCAAGCGTCCTATTGAACAGGAAGTTCTTCTTCTTCTTTTAGATTTGATTGGCGGTTGGCAACCAGCTTACAGGTACATTACCACCACTGACTTGATTCTTCTTCTTCTTCTCTCGGTTACTGGCAGATAGCAAACAACTGAAAGGTGCATACCGCCACCTACTGTACAAATCATCACTCTGTATCTTTGTATAAGGAGTTCTGATCAACTTACGTGTGAAAAAATTATCCGTCCTTGGACTGAGGGTGGTTCTTGTGCATGCAGTCTATGTGCACAGACAACGCAGACACAAAAATCTGGGCTGCACGTCATCAGCTGCGGAAGGGCCCCCGCAACTAGAGCCGATGATGAAATTCACATCACACAAGGCTTGTGCTCAAGCAGATGCACAGAGTGGAAGTGAAGCATAAATCCAATTTAATGGCCATCTTAGGAATGGCAGGGTTTCCTCTGGTAACAATTTTGGGTGGCGGCCTGCTACGCCTGAAAATTTTCCGCCACTCTATGAGGAAATATAAATTTAAGAAAAAAATCCACCAGTAACCGAGAGGAGAAGAAGAATAAGAAGGAATGATGGTCCGCAAGCGTGCACACAAACGCGCGTGACCGTCATCGGTGCAGAGTTCAGAAGCGCCCCGCCCGCATGTTCCAGCCGGCAAGTAGAGTGTCTTGCTACAAGCGTCGCTGTCTGAGAGAAACATGAGCTTATTAAAGTACTTTAAATGCGGAAAAAAAATCACAAGAGGTATGTAAGCAGTGAAGGCATTTATCATGGTTTTAACTCGCTGGTAACGGGAGCAATAATGGAAGAGTCACTTAGCTAACACATGTGGTTAGTTTTTTGTTTTTCTTATTTCAGACAAGAATAAAAAGGAATGTTTTTACTTTAAGATAAGATAAGATAAGATAAGATAAGATAAGCCTTTATTAGTCCCACAACGGGGAAATTCCAGGATTGCAACAGCACAGGGATAGCAACACTCAGAGCAACAATCAGAAGGCAAGAAAAAAACAAGCAAGCAAGAGCAGCTAATATACATATGTACATATTACTATAAAATATATACTGTATATACACACACACAGACACACAGTGCAGAGCATTGTAGCTGGATGGAATAAATATATGAATATATAAACACACAGTGCGGAACATTGTAGCTAGATGGAATAAATATGTAAATATATAAACACCCACAGTACGGAGCATTGCAGCTAGGTGGAATAAATATGTAAGTATATAAACACATACAGTGCAGAGCAATGTAGCTAGATGGAATAATATGTAGATATATAAAAACACAGTGCGGAGCATTGTAGCTAGATGGAATAAATATATAGATATATAAATATAAACACACCCAGTGCGGAGCATTGAAGCTAGATGGAATAAATATGTAAATATATAAACACACACAGTGCAGAGCATTGTTGCTAGATGGGATGAAACAGCATAACCGTCTACTTAGTTATCCTACATGGTATGATTATGTGCCATACATATTCTCACCCTCCATAGTGACCGGTATTTTCCTAGTTGTATGCCGGAGGGGACCATTGTGTAAGTCTATTGCATCTTTTGCATTCAAAAAACTATTAGTTTGTTACGTCTTTTTGCTATCTCTGCGAGCAGCCCTGCTTAGGTTGTACAGTCTGACAGTCGTTGGTAGGAAGGACCTACGAAACCTCTCGGTTGTGCACCTGGGATGATGTAGTCTGCTGCTAAATGGCCTCCTCAGTGCATTCAGTATGTCCTGCATAGGGTGGAACTCGGACTCCAGCAGAGATGACAGTTTAGCCACCGTCCTTCTCTCTCTCCTATCTCCTCCACCGGATCAAGGCGCTGCCCCAGGACAGAGCTAGCTTTCTTAATCAGTTTGTTCAGTCTCTTCCTATCGGCTGCAGTAATGCCACTGCCCCAGCAGACCACTCCAAAAGTGATGGCTGATGCCACCACCGTGTCATAGAATGTCTTCAGCAGCGCCCCTTGTACACCAAAAGACCTGAGTCTCCTCAGCAGGAACAGCCTGCGCTGTCCCTTCTTGTAGAGTGCGTCAGTATTGTGTGACCAGTCTAGTTTATTGTTCAGATGAACACCCAGGTACTTATAGGATGTCACCATCTCGATGTCTGTTCCCTGTATATTTACTGGTGCTATGAGGGGCTGCCCATGCCTGCGGCAGTCCACCACCAGCTCCTTAGTTTTCCTCGCGTTGATCTGGAGGCAGTTCCGACGGCACCAGTCCACGAAGTCCTGGATAAGCCCTCTGTACTCAGCTTCATCTCCATTGGAGATGAGGCCAACGATCGCAGAGTCATCAGAGAACTTCTGTAGATGGCAGTGTGTTGTGCTGTGTGAGAAGTCCGCAGTATAAAGAGTGAACAGGAAGCGAGCCAGCACCGTTCCCTGGGGGGCCCCCGTGCTACCGATGATCATGTCGGACACACAGTCCCGGGTTCTCACAAACTGAGGCCGGTTCGTGAGGTAGTCCAGGATCCATGATGACAGGTGCTGGACCACCCCTGCGCGCAGCAGCTTGTCCTTCAGGATCATCGGTTGGATGGTGTTGAAAGCACTGGAGAAGTCAAAGAACATGATCCTCACCATATTCCCGGGCTTCTCCAGGTAGGACAGAGAACGGTGAAGGAGGAAGATCACTGCATCCTCCACCCCAATGCCATGCTGGTAGGCGAACTGGAGTGGATCCATCGCTGGTTCCACCAGGGGGCGGAGGTGAGCAAGGAGCAGTCTCTCCAGGGTCTTCATCAAGTGGGACGTCAAGGCCACCGGTCTGTAGCTGTTCAGGTCTTTGGGGTGGGAAGTCTTTGGTACAGGTACCACACAAGATGTTTTCCACAGCTGTGGTACCCTTCCCAGCTTCAGGCTCAGGTTGAAGATGTACGTCACAATCCCACACAGCTGGTCTGCACAGGACTTGAGGAGCTTTGCGCTGATGCCGTCCGGTCCCGACGCCTTCCTCGCCTTGATCTTCCTCAGCTCCGTCCTCACCTGGGTCCTGGTCAGGGTCAGGATGGGGGGCTGTGTGTTGGGAGTGGGGGGGTGTTGGTGGAGTGGGGAGTGGGCAGCAGGACTTGATTTCTTTAGAGGCAGCAGTGGTTGTTGTGCAGTCAGTGGGGAGGGCGGTTGGTCAAACCTATTGAAAAACAGATTCAGGTTGTTCGCCCACTCCCTGCCCCCCGTGGCCTGGGGGGAGGTATTCTGGAGCCCAGAGATGGTTTTGAGGTTTCTCCAGACCCCGCTGATGTCGCTCTGTTGCAACTTGTCCTCCATCTTCTTCCTTTACCTTAGTTAACCTCTTGCACTCCGGTGTACCGCGGGCGGTCACGTCTCTGCGTCCTAGGGCGCACTGAAAAAAAAAAGCTGCATTTCCGTTCTTCCACTACAGACACAGCCGCGAACAGAAAGCCAGAGGAGTGCTTTGATTGGTTTAGATGTGATTGACCTCTCATTCGACTAATAAGAGCCCTGAATTGGGTTTCTGAAACCTTGAAGAACCAATGACTGAAAACCTAGCAAGAAGGACCCGCCTACCAACGGCTGTGAATACAGCGAGCCAATTGAAGCACAGAAGTTTGAAAGCGTGCGTCCTGTGCGTAAAATCTGTTTTGTGTAAGGCTGGGTGACACACACACGTTCGCCAGTCTTTTTTTCTTACTACTGTTCTTATTTGTTTTGAAAAATCGTTCGCCAAAACTGCAATCATGGAAGCGCAAAACCACAATAATGGAATTATGGTTTGACCGGGTTGCGTGACCAGAACCACGAGTCCGTAACAAGCGGACCAGCGTCATGTTCGTCTGACAATGAGGAAGAGAAGTTCGCCAGCGACACTGCTGTTGTGGACAGGTAAGTGTTATAAGCTAAATTATTCTTTATCCCTGAAAATTGTAATCAAAATGGTTTTTGACTGATCAGTAAATTACAACTGTGCGTCATTGCAACATGAAGACCACGGCGCATGGACTGGACACGGTCCGTGCGCCGCGTCCGAACCGTGAATGCCCCCCCCCTCCGCTACTCTTCTGTAGCGGATTGCAGATATTATTGCAGATATTTTAGTACAACTGTGCGTAGTAGACCGCGGTGCATGGCCGCGGTCCGTCATGTGTCGATGGACTATGTCCGTCCTCTGTAGCGGGGGGTGGGGTGGTGGGAGTTGTTATCCTCTACATTACAGATATTTTAGTATAATTTTTATTGCACTGTAGGTTATTTTTTCTTGTAAAAAAAAGCCACACATTTTTTACGTGGCATGTTTCTTTGTGTGTGGGGGCTTGTTTGTTCATTCATTCATTCATGAATGAATAAACAACCCCCCCCCCCCCACACACACAGCCCTTCACCTTTCATTAGCGCCCAAGATGAAGCTTCTATATTGAATCATTCAAAAGTTAAAGACGTTTTTCCAAACTGTGCCATTTGGCACAATTTGGCACAGTTCAAAAATGCCTGGGAACAACCTGAGTATAAAGCTGGGTAATATATTCATTTTTTGTGGTATTGTTACAAAATTTTGACCTCAGCTGGATGACACTTGGTTCTACATTTCTGTTGCATTTTCCAGCCCGGATCTGACAGCTGTGTGTTATTTGCAAGCATTTGTATCCAAAAAAACACCCAGGAGAAATTTATTTTCTTCAAGTTCAGTATGTTTAGATGACTGTTACTCAGTGGTAGGAGCACTTAGAGAGATTATGACCGTTTTGCCAAAAAATTCAAAGTGTTTTCTTTTAAATGAGACCAACCCCATGAATATGCTGCAAAGGGTTGAAGAACAGCTTTTGATTTACTTTGGGTACGTTATTTTTTGGCGTTTTTAGGAAAATTGACCAGAGTGCAAGGGGTTAATATTAATTAACTAATTTATGTTCATTATTATGTACCTGGCAAGTAATAAGGACTGAAATTCATGAAGTCAATGACTTTAATCCGTCAGCAGCCTTCAGACAAACTAAACGTGCCAACATTTGGATTTCAAAATAAGGGAGGTTTTTCCTGCTGTCTGGTTGGTGTGGAGAGTTCTAAAAAAACTATAAACATATAGAAATATTATAACAGAAATAACTGCATCTTCATTCATTCATCAGCTTAATCCTTTTCGGGTCGCGGGGGGGCTGGAGCCTATCCCAGCATCTTTGGTCATTTAAGTTAATTTATTTCATTAAATACAATTTTATTAATATTTTTTTTCTGTGAAATCGGAGTTAAATTATTGTTCTGTTCTGACTGCAAAATTATGGTAAAAAATGTAATTATAAGGAAAATGTTTTAAAAAAAATTACCACAGTCTGTTTCAAATTTATTAAAAAAAAACAACAGTAATTTTATTTAAAAAAATAAGACAAAAATTTGCCATAAAATAATCCACAAATTTATAATAATGTCTCAAGTGTACAAGAAAAGTCAATTTTACAAGAGGAAATTACAAATGTGAGGAAAATGGTTTCAAATTTAGATAAATTTACAGAGAAAAGTAAAAAACTATAAGAAAATTGTTATACATTTTGGAGAAAAACCTCAAACCTTCAAGACTGAAGTCATTACTGAAGTTTTTAAGTAGGTGCTCTTTGTACCCTTAACTAGAAATTTTTGGCTGTCTACTTTTAATTTACATGACACTTGACATTTTCTAACCTGTTTGTATACCACCATAGACAGAGAGAGAACCTGAACTCGACAGGGCTCAGAGAGGGCAAGATGAGACAGAAGAGAGGAGCCAAGGAGAGGGAAGTGTTCATGCAGAGGAAGGAGAGAAGGATGACACCACTAAAAAATCCAAACACAGGACGTCTGGGTGGGACCCCAACTGGCCCAATATTCCAACATTCAAGCCTCGGATGTACAATACTTCAAATGGTAAGTTCCATATGCAAAGTTACTGTGCAAATTTTTTTTAAAAAGAAATAAATAGTATAAAATTAACATATTCATGTCTCTCTGTGTTGGCCCTGCGATGGACTGGTGATCTGTCCAGGGTGTACCCTGCCTCTCGCCCAAAGATGCTGGGATAGGCTCCAGCCCTCCCGCAACCCGAATAAAGGATTAAGCGGAAGAAGATGAATGAATGAATGAATAGCATATTCCGGTTACAACAGCGTCATGTGTTTTCTGCCCCCCACCCCACCCCGGAAAAATATGTTGCCACTGCGCCAAGGTCTTTAAGCCAGAGGACACAGTGAAATGGTAATAGCCAACAGCCAAAATAGGACTGCTAATGACCATCGTAGAAATGTTAATGACCACCCTAGGAATGCTATTAGCTACCCTAGAAATACTAATTGCCATGCTAGGAATGCTACCACCCACCCAAGGAATGCTAATAGTCAGCCTAGTAATGCTAATAGCCAGCCTACGAATGCTAATACCCACCCAGAAATTGCTAGTGACTAGCCTAGGATTGCTAATAGCCACCCTATGACAGCTAATAGACACCCTAAAATGCTAATTTCCACTCTACTATTGCTAATGGCCATCCTAAAAATGCTAATGGATACCCAAGGAATGCTAATACTCAGCCTAGAAATGCTAATGGACAGCCTAGGATGGCGGCAGCTCGGTGCGGCAGTGGTTAGCACTGTGGCGGCACAGTAAGAAGGTCACGGGATCGATTCCACCCCTGACCATCGGTGACCCTTCTGTGTGGAGTTTGCATGTTCTCCCCGTGTCTGCGTGGGTTTACCTCAGATACTCCGGTTTCCTCCCACAGGCCAAAAACATGCAAGTTAGGTTAATTGGAGAGTCTAAAGTGGCCCTAAGTGTGAATGTGTGTGTGAATGGTGACGGGATTGGTGCCGCACTGTGGATGCCCTGTAATTTCCCTCTGGGATTAATAAAGTATACAAAATACAAAAAAAATAAAATAAAATAAAATAAAAGATAAGCTAAGATAAGCCTTTATTAGTCCCACAATGGGGAAATTCCAGAAAATAATACATCAAATATATAAATATATATCCAAAGAAATAACATCCACCCAGGGATTGCTAATGGATCGACTGGGATTGCTATCTAGCTTGTTTAGCTGCTGATTTGGCACTTCTGCTGTTCTATTTAGCGGGCCTATCAGTGTCTGGTGTCGGCAAATCACTAACCAGATCAGTAGCTAGCTTAGAGGTGGCTAAAGCCCCCCTTGTGTTGTCAGTAACCTGATGTTTTTCACTTTTACCACACCATACTCTTTATCTACTTTTCTCTGGTGAAACCAACTTTTGCAACTTTAATGTAAATTTGCAAGTTTTTCTCATTAATATGCAACTTTTTTCTCATTAATCTGCAACTTTTTCCACATTAATTTGCAGCCTTTTATGTCATGTTGCAACTTTTTTTCATTAATTTCTCATTAATTTGCAACTTTTTTCTCATTAATCTGCAACTTTATGGTGTTCTCCTGTGTACTGCTGCCACCTACTGGACTGGAGTGGGACAATGATACTCAAATGTGTTGGAGATACACTGTATTTGTGGCGTTTTAATTTACTTTTGGAATAAACAAGTCACATTTCTGTCAGCAATTAGTAAGTAAAGTGAGCGGGACTCACTTCCATTCTCCACAGCTCTGCAGAGCAGCACACACATGCAGTAGATGATACAGGCAGTGGAGGAGCTGTCGACGCCGCCGCTCAGAGGAAGCAGGAAGCCAGCCTGAAAATTTTAAAAGTCAGAAATTTACACAGAAAAATAAAATATGATGTCATATAGACATCATATCTTTTAGGGTCATCGTAGGACATCATGCATCATAGGACATCATGCAGACATCATAGGCCATCCTATGATGTGCTCTGTCTATGTGCCATCATATAGACATCATATCTTTATGACGGCATCGCAAGTCTTATGACATCATAGGCCATCCTCTGATGTCCGATGCCATCATATAGACATCATATCTTTATTATCTTTATGACGGCATCGCGAGTCCTATGATGCCTGAGATCATAGGCTCATCATAGGACATCAGGAAGACATCATAGGCCATCCTATGATGTCCTATAAACGTGACAGACAGACACGCAGAGATTTCTTGAATTTATAGCATTTACATCCTTGCTAATTGAGTTTCTGTTTGTTATTACCATTATGTATGTATGTATGTATGTATGTGTATATGTGCATGCAGGTATATACAGTGTCTCACAAAAGTAAGTACACCCCTCACATTTTTGTAAATATTTTATTATATCTTTTCATGGGACAACACTGAAGATATGACACTTTGATACAATGTAATCAGTGTACAGCTTGTATAACAGTGTAAATTTGCTGTCCCCTCAAAATAACTCAACACACAACCATGAATGTCTAAACCGCTGGCAACAAAAGTGAGTACACACACAAGTGAAAATGTCCAAATTGTGCCCAAAGTGTCAATTTTTTGTGTGGCCACCATTATTTTCCAGCACTGCCTTAGCTCTCTTGGGCATGGAGTCCACTAGAGCTTCACAGGTTGCCACTGGAATCATCTTCAACTCCTCCATGACGACATTGCGGAGCTGGTGGATGTTAGAGACCTTGTGCTCCTCCACCTTCCATTTGAGGATGCCCCACAGATGCCCAATAGGGTTTAGGTCTGGAGACATGCTTGGCCAGTCCATCACCTTTACCCTCAGTTTCTTTAGCAGGCAGTGGTCATCTTGGAAGTGTGTTTGGGGTTGTTATCATGTTGGAATACTGCCCTGCAGCCCAGTTTGCAGTGGAGGGGATCATGCTCTGCTTCAGTATGTCACAGTACATGTTGGCATTCATGGTTCCCTCAATGAACTGTAGCTCCCCAGTGCCGGCAGTACTCATGCAGCCCCAAACCATGAGACTCCCACCACCATGCTTGACTGTAGGCAAGACACACTTGTCTTTGTACTCCTCATCTGGTTGCTGCCACACATGCTTGACACCATCTGAACCAAATAAGTTTATCTTGGTCTCATCAGACCACAGGACATGGTTCCAGTAATCAGTATCCTTAATCTGCTTGTCTTCAGCAATCTGTTTTTTTTTTGTTTTTTTTTTTTTTGTTACTTATTTGTACCCGTAGGTAGACTTGGTTTGCAGTCTGGTGACAAGCCACCGGCTGCTGGTTGCTGCGTGCGCGAGCGCCCTAAACCTACATGTTTTTGGTATGCGGGAGGAAACTGGAGAAATCCCGGAGTAAACCCACGCAACACGGGGAGAACATGCAAACTCCACACATCTCACTGTTGGTCGGGGGCTGGGATCGAACCCACGATCTCATGATCCCCGCGATCCCCCGGCCGAGGGTAAAACTGTGCTGCCACAGTGCTAAACCACTGCGCCACCGTGCAGCCGGTTTGTTTGCGGGCTTTCTTGCGCATCATCTTTAAAAGGGGCTTCCTTCTGGGACAACAGCCATGCAGACCAATTTGATGCAGTGTGTGGCGTATGGTCTTGCACTGACAGGCTGACCCCCCCACCCCTTCAACCTCTGCAGCAATGCTGGCAGCACTTATACGTCTATTTTCAAAAGACAACCTCTGGATATGACGCTGAGCATGTGCACTCAACTTCTTTGGTCGACCATGGTGAGGCCTGTTCTGAGTGGAACTTGTCCTGTTAAACAGCTGTATGGTCTTGGCCACCGTGCTGCAGGTCAGTTTCAGGGTGTTGGCAGTCTTCTTATAGCCTAGGCCATCTTTAAGTAGAGCAACAATTCTTTTTTTCAGATCTTCAGAGTTCTTTGCCATGAGGTGCCATGTTGAACTTCCAGTGACCAGTATGAGAGAGTGTGAGAGCGATAACACCAAATTCAACACACCTGCTCTCCATTCACACCTGAGACCTTGTAACACTAACGAGTCACATGACACCGGGGAGGGAAAATAACTAATTGGGCATAATTTGGACATTTTCACTAGGGGTGTACTCTCTTTTGTTGCCAGTGGTTTAGACATTAATGGCTGTGTGTTCAGTTATTTTGAGGGGACAGCAAATTTACACTGTTATACAAGCTGTACACTGACTACTTTACATTGTTTCAAAGTGTCATATCTTCAGTGTTGTCCCATGAAAAGATATAAAATATTTACAAAAATGTGAGGGGGTGTACTTACTTTTGTGAGATACTGTAGGTATATTAATTAGTTAATGATGGGATAGGACAAGATAAGCTTTTGGCTTCAGTCCTGTTCCTTTTTGGACAGCGTTTGAATTTTTTATTTTTATTCTTGTTTTTATTTTTGTCTTGTTTGAAATAAATAGTATCAAATCAAATCAACTTTTTTTTCTCCTCAATTTGCATTTTTTCTTGGAAATTTGCAACTTTTTTCTTGTTAATTTTTAAACTTTTTCTCAAATATTTTCAAATTTTCCCTATCCACCTTCTTCCTAGGCCCCATGATGCCTTGCGTGAATTATGGTAGCAACTTCCAGTACTAGTTTATAACGTATGGTTGTCACTGAAACGGGACACTTTTCCTTGTTAAAAAACAATGACTTTGGCATCACAAATGTGGGAACACGGCCTTTTGCACCTCAGAAACAGTAATATAATCATACTACTTCCCACGACTATGGAGGGATGAGAAGATGACCTTAAAAAGTGGCCTGGCAGACTGTAGCTCCATTAGTTAGTGCCACTGCTAAGATGCTAATGCAGTAAACAAAAGCTCTGAGGTATGTGACCCATGCTGGCAAAATGAGTCTCAATGAGGAAATTTTCAAAACTGATGTAACGTTATTTTCGTATTCTGTATTGAAAGACCTTCAAAATGATATTTAATTTGTAGGAATTGCGCAAAAACGGACCAGCAACAAGCCGATTTTGTTTATATTTTGGCTGGTTTGAAAACTCGCATTCAATCAGTCCTGAGTTAAGTCTTCCGCAAAAACGTGTATTTTTAGAAAGTAGGAGTTCCAAGCTTTACAGTGATACCAGGCACTGACAGGGGTTTTCCCGGGACTTGCCGCTAGCAATCAAAGAAAGAGTCATGATTTATGACTTCTCGTGTCTGTAGCTCGTAATTACCCGGTGCGCATTCCGACTCATTTTGCCAGCACGGGTCACATATATCAATGTCTCCACTGCAATAAAGTCGGCTGCATTTCGTTAAAAGATGTTGGACATAAACAAATTTACCTCAGAGCAGACGTAGAATCTAGTCAGAGCCACAAAGAACCACAGCACCGTGCTTGGCTGTTTTAATCAGAATTAAAATGCTCATGCTGCTGTCATGCCCTGAATGCTTGTTATTTAACTTAACATCTACAGACCTTTTCTGACAATTGTTCAGAATTTTTTATTGATCTATATTTTGTGATAATTTAAAAATGAATGCATAACTTCTGAAGAAGAAGGTGAATGATATGTGTGGACCTTGCAAATTCCAAACTGGTGAATGTATATTATGTATTCTTATGTAATAGATTACCTAGACTAAACAGAGGAGCATTGTTGTTGACTTGCCTTTGTTAATGGTTGTTGTTGTTTTTAGTACATTTTTTTTGTTGTAGTTAGTGTTTTTTTTTTTAATTTTTAAATTACTTTAGTGTTAGTGTTTGACTGTTTGTGCCATGTTTGTAAAAAAAAGGTTCATTAAAAAATATTGTGGAAAAAAAAATGAATGCATGCTGAAGTCCATATCGTTCCAAGGCAGTGCAATGAATGCAAAAAAACCCCAAAACTATTTGATATCTTTCTTAAATCGTTAAGCCTTAGGAAGCAAACTGTTACTATTTTTTATTTATTATTTTACTTCATGCAGCCTTCATTCTAGTGACATACAGTATATGACACGTAAACATCAAATCTATGTGTAACACCCACTACACCTACTTACTTTAGGTGTAGTACCCTTTTTGGTAGTGGTGTGTTATGGCAATGTAGTTACCTTAACTTTTCTACCTGGGCAAAAGGGATAATTGGGCCAGATCAGACCGATTACAGGTTCATAGGAGCCTGGAGGGCATAACAACAGATGACTCACACACCGATATATGGAACTTGGAACTATATATATTTCAACATTATGTACATATAAACAAAAAACAGCCCTTGTAACAATAGTGGCAAAAAAATTAAAATAAAATAAAATACACCAAAGTATATTTACACGATGTACAGTTCACTAGTGTCTGTTCCAGGTGATCAATTAGATCACCTTTACCAGGTGGTAGGTTCAGGCACTCGGCTCGCCATCCAGATCTGGAGAATCCACGCTTTCGGGTCCAACCAGTCCAAACAAAAAACCTGACCAAGCTAGAAGACACGTGCGTCAATGGGATTCCCGCGCTCAACGGCGTCCACAGCCTTTGGATCCCAATCAGTCTCAAATTTTGTCCAAGCAAAGGCTGCTATTAGCACGTTAGCTCATCGTCTCTGTGAGGAATCGCACTCTCTCGGTCGTGTCTCGGCAGTGTCTGACAGCGTTCTGCATATTACACACAGACCGAGCGAGGGAACGCGTGACCCCATTGGCTGTTGCTGCCAAACAAACGACGCAGTCATTTGTTGCTTAGTGTACCAAATGAAAATATCAGGAACGTTATCAAAACTTTCCAGATAATGTTCTTAACTATTTATGAACATGTTTTAGGAACTTATATTTATCTATATATTTATCTTCAAAATATCCCTTCCCATTGTGAAATGAGTGTCCCCCCTCCTTCTTAAAGCGGTATCAATATTTATAATTTAATTCACGTTTCTAACACTGGGTTACATACGACATTCATACAAGTGAAAACATACCTGGTGCTCTTGTGTCTGTCCTGTGTCTGTACTACCGATCACACCAACAGTCCTTTTTTTTTTTTTTCGGTGCATGATCTACGCGTCGCTGGTGAGAAGCCTCCATTTATACGGTCTACAGCATGACCACGAACACCAGCAACAAGTACCAGAACTACGCCAAAACATTCAAAAAATACAAAAACTACAAGTGCTGAAATTAGCTGCCGCTTGAGTGCAAAACACGTATGTGGACTATACATTAAAATGAATTAGAAAAACTTTAAAAATGCTATTTTAAATGCCCCACTACTCCACTCTTACTGACTGATTTAACACTACTGCAGCCGAAACCGGAAGTTCCACCCATAATCGTTCCTACAGCGGCACCCCCAGGAATAAGGTGGATAAATTTGAAACCTTGTTCTCAAACATTTGCAACCTTTTTGGTCAAAAATTTGCAACTTTTTTTTCTTGTAAATCTGCAACTTTTTCTTGCAAATTTGCAACTTTTTCTCAAATATTTGCACCCTTTTCTCAAAAATGTGCAACTTTTTTGCCGGTAAATTTGCAACTTTTTTCTTGTAGATATGAAACTTTTTTGTTAAAAATAAAATCACAAATTTAAAGAAAAAAAACTGTGAGGAAAGAACAGCAACTTTATGGGAAAAGTATCCAGTGTGAGATAAAAAAAAAAAAATCTCCACAAATTGATGAGAAAATAGTTGTTTGTTTTTTTTAATTTTTTGGGTGATTCCTTCCATCTTGGTCCTCCTCACCTGCCCGCTCCTCCTCAGGTAGTCCCAGAGCCAGCAGGCCGGTCCTAAACTGGAAAATAAAACCCACCAGTCAGACAGCTCTGGATACGCCCAGTTCAAACCTTCATTCTTCTCTCTGACCCTCCGGACCTGATCTCCTCCTCAGGCGTGTGGAAGCGGAATTCTATTGGCTGATGGCTGGGGAGGAAGAGGTCGTCGTCTCCGGACAGAGAGAAGTCCGCTCTGACCCGCCAACACGAACGTGCGTCGCTGCTCTGAAATACACAAACGTTTCTTTGTCTGTTTGTTTATTTGGGGTAAATTAGCAGCTTTTTTTCCCCTCACTTGTTTTCCTTATTTGCACATAAATGTGATAAATGCAAATTTGCAACATCTTCAATTTGAGTCTTTATGTTATCATGGGGAAAAAATAGTGATTTCTTTTTCTATTTCTTGTAAAAAAATATATATATTTTCAGTTTTTTTCCTTGTAAATTTCAACCTTTTTCCTCATGAGTTTTCTTGTTTTTTCTCAAAAATGGCCATCCGTCTTATAAACGTGAATTCTTTTCTTGTCATTTCACATGTTTTTATTTTTCATATCCATGGTTTATATTGGTATGTTGGTTTTTTTTGTAAAGGTGCAACTTACTTTAAATTTGTAATAATTTCTGTTAAATTTGCAGCTATTTGTAGTAAAGTTGTACTTTTTTCAAGTAAATTTGCAGTTTTTTCTAGTAAATTTGTAGTTTTTTAAAAATTTGCAGCGATTTCTAGTAAATTCTCAGTTTTTTCTAGTAAATTTGGTTATTTGTAGTAAAGTTGCAGTTTTTTTCTAGTAAATTTGCAGCTATTTGTATTAAATTTGCAGTTTCTTCAAGTAAATTTGCAGCTATTTCTAGTAATTTTGCAGTTATCTGTAATAAATTTGCAGTTTTTTTCTAGTAAATTTGTAGTTTTTTAAAAATTCGCAGCTATTTCTAGTAAATTCTCAGTTTGTTTTTTTACTAAATTTGCAGTTATTTGTAGTAAAGTTGCAGTTAGGTTAATTGGCTGTTCTAAATTGTCCCTGGATATCTGTTTCCTATAGGCCCTTAGAATAGAGGGTTGGTATTAATGAAAGCGCTTTGAGTGGTCTTTGTGACTAGAAAAGCGCTATATAAGTGCAGGTTAGTTAGTTAGTTAGTTAGTTAGTAAATATGCAGCTATTTGGATTAAATTGGCAGTTTTTTCAAGTAAATTTGCAGCTATTTCTAGTAAATTTGCAATTTTTTTTTCTAGTAAATTTGTAGTTTTTTAAAAATGTACAGCTATTTCTAGTAAATTCTCAGTTTTTTTCTAGTAAATTATCAGTTTTTTAAAATTTGCAGCTATTTCTCGCAAATTTGCAGTTTTTTCTAGTAAATTTGCAGCTATATGTATTAAATGTGCAGCTATTCCTAGTAAATTTGCAGCTACGTATTTGTAATAAATTTGCATTTATTTGTAGTAAATTTGCAGTTATTTCATAATAAATTTGCATTTTTCAAGTAAATCTTCAGATTTTTTCTGGTAAATTTACAGTTATCTAATGTGACACGCTCTTTCTCTAGCCTAGCTTCAGCCAATTTTTCTCCCCTTATTGCCAAAATAACCTCTGACGTCCAGCATTGGCGAAATCTCCCTCTGTCACTCTTGGGTAGGATTAATGTTGTCAAGATGAATATCTTACCAAAATTCCTTTTTTTATTTCAGTCAATTCCTCTTTTTCTGCCTAAAAGCTTTTTTGATTCTCTGGATAAGATAATTTGTGGCTTTATCTGGAATGGTAAACCACCTAGAGTGCGTAAAAAATTATTGCAAAGATGTAGACTTAGCGGGGGACTTGCATTACCTGATTTCCAGTCTTATTATTGGGCGGCACATATACATAAAATCTGCTATTGGTTAAAGTTTTTTCGCTCCCCATGGTGTAGAATGGAATTATCATCCTGTCGGGGGTCGTCAATACCTGCATTAATTTTTTCTTCTTTGCCTACAAAACCCTCTTTGTATACGGACAGTCAAGTGGTTCTCAACACATTAAAAATATGGTTTCAGTTTAGGCGGCGCTTTGGTTTTGTATCTGCCTCCTCTTTATGTCCTTTAACTAAAAATCATTTGTTTCCCCCATCTTTCTCAGATTCGTCATTCTCAGACTGGCATGACAGAGGTATTAAACATATAAGGAATTTATATACATCTGGGCTTTTTGATAGCTTTACCAATTTATCTTTCAATTATAACTTACCCGGCACCCATTTGTTTCGTTATTTTCAAATACGTAATTTTGTTTCTAAGTGTTTCTCTAACTTTCCTTCTATCCCTCCTGAGCAGCCCTGGGAAAGTATCGTTTCACATGGTCCACAACATAAAGGGTTGATATCCAAGCTTTATAATTCCACTTTAACATTAAACGATGAATCAAGTGTCAAAATAAAAAATTTGTGGGAGAAAGAATTGGGTATACAGATGACTGATGAGCTTTGGGAGGATGCCATTAACAGAATTAGAACGTCTTCCTCATGTGCTCGTCTTAGCTTGATTCAGTTTAAGGTAATATATAGAGTCCACTACTCAAAACTGAGACTCTCTGAGATTTACCCAGAAGTTGATGGTAGTTGTGATAAATGTAAGGGATCTCCCTGCCACCTTGGCCATATGTTTTTTCTTTGTCCGGAATTATACAGTTTTTGGTCTAGTTACTTTACAATTATCTCCAGGGTTCTTCAAGTGACTCTGCTGCCTTCTCCATTTATTGCCATATTTGGGATTCCTGATTCCTCTGTAGTTTTGAATTCGGTACAAAGGGATATTGTGGCCTTTACATCCTTAATAGCAAGGCGTACTTTACTGCTGCATTGGAAATCTGTCAGATATCCCTCAATTTCCCTATGGCTCAAGGACATGATGTTTTTTCTAAAACTTGAGAAAATTAAATACACTATAAGAGGATGCACAGAAAGGTTTTACCAGAAATGGCAATGTTTTATATCTTACTTTTCTAATCTAAAAGTCTTACCCATCTAAATATGTCAGCATGTGCCTTGTTATATATATATATTTTTGTTATTTTTTTCCCTACTCTATTATGTGTATATGTTTCAAAGTATATGCCTGTTGAGGTACTTCCTCTACTGATCTTGTGAGCTGGGGGGGGGGGGGGGTGTTGTTCGAGGGGATATTAAAAAAAAAAAAAAAAAAAAAAAATCTGGTGCTTAAGTGTGTAGTACTTGTTGAGGCACTATTTGATCCTATATACATATATGTATATGTGCTAAATAAGTGTATCTTTATTTATTTATTTTTTTGTTTGTTTCAAGAAGTATTATGCCAACTTGTCTGTAATTTCGGAAATTTATTTCAATAAAAACACATTGGGAAAAAAATTTACAGTTATCTGTATTAAATATGTATTTATTTGTGGCAAATGTCACCTTTTTTCCTCCTAAATTTGCATCTTTTTCTCCTGTTTATAATTATTTTCCTTAGAAATTTGCTCATAAATATGAGCATTGCCATTTTCCTTCCCGTCTCATTAAAATCTCATGTATCATTGATTTTCTGCTTGATTGTGTGAGTGGACCTCTGACCGTGTGCGGCTGGCAGAATTCTCCTCGGTAGCTGCGGACATCTTCCAGGTCCAGAGTGGCCGTGATCACCTCCTACAGCAGAGGATCAGAGAACCAGAGTCCAGTCATGTGAGTCTAGATCAAGTCTCCCCGTTACATCTGACCCCGGGTTCTCCTGCTGAGACGCACCACGTCCTCCAGACAGAACTGTTGTCCCTGGGCCACCACGTCTCCATTGATGGCCACCATGGAGCAGCCGTCGTAGTAGAGCCGGTCTCCGTCGCAGCCCCGCTGGTTGGAGTACAGGTAGATCCCTCCGCTCTGGAACAGTGGGAACAGAGACGGTTACGAGGTGAGGGGAACGTTCTGTGACATTTTATTTAACGGTTCTAAATTGACAGAGAAATCCTGTGATCTACTGGAACGTGTGCAGCTGATAAAGCAAGACTGGCTGTCACGCTACAGCTCCGCTCTCTCAACTACACACTTCACTCATTTTATCTTTTTTATCTTTGCAACTGCAACTTTTTCACATAAATCTGCAACTTTTTTCTCAAAATATACAACTTTTTTTTTATTAAAAAATGACTTTTTTCCTCATAAATCTGTTAATTTTTTTCTGTAAATCTGAAACTTTTTCACATAAATCTGAAACTTTTTTCTCAAACATTTGCAACTTTTTTTGCATAAATCTGCAGTTTTTCTTGTAAAATTTCCTGCAAATTTTCAGCTCTCATAGGTTTGCAACTTTTTTTTAATCAAAAATTTGTAACTTTTTTCTCATAAATTTTCAACTTTTTTCTTAAAAAGTTGACTTTTTTTCCTCAATTTGCAAAAAAAAATCTTGTAAATTTTCAACTTTTTTTCATAAATTAGTGACTTTTTTCTGCATATTTTCATCTTTTTTCTCAAAAATTAGCAATTTTTTTCCCTGAAAAATGTCAACTTTTTTCTTGTAAATTTGCAATACTCATCTAGCTGTGGGATACATTTTTATTCTGTGTATTTAAATTGTAATTTGCAACTTTTTAATTTTTAAATTGGCATCTTTTAGCATATCTTTGCAAATTTATTCTTGTAAACTTGTACCAAATTTATACATTTGTACCTCATGCTAAATCGGTGAATCATCCCCCTGGATAAAAAAATAACAAATCACCTCTTGGTTGACCAGGATAACCAACAGCAACCATGGACTGCTGTGCACATAAGCTAATAATAAAAGAAGCCACATCAGCCCTGGGACTGAGACGTGTTGGCTCCGTTGGCTACAGTCCGCCTCACGTACCTTGGTGGTGGCCGACCTGATCAGGTTGACCCTCTGTTCGGCCTTCCGGAGCTCGTGGTGGCTGGCGGACGAGTTGGTGAAGATCTCCACCCCGTCCAGAGCCATGTGGATGTGAGGGCTGGTGACGGGAGAGAAGATAAACGCTGACGAATGCTTTTATGAGAGGCTCCATGGCTGATGGAGATGAGGAAGCAGGAAGAATCTGACGGTTTTTCTGACATACTTTCATCCTCTCCCCCCTTCATTTTTAACCTATTTTTCCTCTTAAAGGCGCACTGTGTAAAAAAACTGGTGGCATCTAGTGGTGAGGTTCCATATTGTAACAAACTGAAATTCTAGTCCCCACCCCTCACCTTCAGAACACAACTGACTCTCCACGGAGGCTGTCAGGTGTCAAAACTTTTGCAACTGCCAAAGTTGTATTTGCCAAGATGATGTCTCCAAGCGACTTTACCCATATGTCAAGTGGAAAGAGAGAAATTTAGGAAATGTAATGTGCAAAACTACCAGACAATGCCAGTCAATAAATGTTCAGCAGTTGAGTACTGTTATTGTAAACGTTAGCTAACATAAATGAGTAACTTTTTTTACAAACTGACAAGAGAAAAATATTGCTCACTTTGCATTGCACAAGGCTTAGGTTTAATTTACTGTAAGCAAAGCTAAAAACACAACATTACAACATAATAATATAGTTGGGCTGTGTTATGTGCTTTCAAAAACAACTTTTAAACAGATATTTTAAGTCATAATAATGTTCTTTTCAACTAATGTCTTGATTTTGGTTAACTCAACAGATGCTTTTCATTGAAATCACAGTTTGTTTCTCGTATTTGCATCTCAAATTGAAACGTGACAACATGGGTAATGTTTATGCAGCAATCATAACGCATGAGCGTGCTGCTAAACTACAACCATCGTGATCAATAAAATGACATTTTATAATGCTAAATGTTTCTTTAATGGTGAAAAAATATGTCACAATTTGCATTGATTTTGGTTGGGTACATTACCTGTCCAGGAGAGGAAGCAGGCGACTTTGGCGTCACTTCTAAAACTTTTGTCCCTTCTCAGCTGTTTCCATCGGGTAAAGGCAACACCGATGTTTACATGAGTCGTCTGTCTTTGCCTGTTCCGACGTCTTGTCGTCTCATCATGTTTTCTTTTTTTGATGACGACGATTCATGCTCTTTTTTCTCTTTTTGACAAGACTAATAAGTATGATCCGCCATTTTTATAAGTGCAACCCAAGAAAGTCCAACTCCTAACAAAATGTTAATATTATAAGCGCTCCTCTTCCATGTATTTCTTACGTCCTGGGTATGACATTAAACTGCATCCGGGCGAGGGGGTCTGTTGGACTAGGAGGATGATGGAGTGCCTCTTAACCTTTGCTGATACTCCCAGGTGTTCCTTAGGCAAGGACTAGTACCTGTTAGCCTCCCTCACCAGGGTTACGGTAAAACTTTCTAACAACTTTGTGTGTTATAATCCCCTAAGGGGACCCAGGGTTAAAGTGGTTCCTAGCACCCCTTGCTGATCATATGAAGTGACAAATGGGGCAACTTGTTTGCTGTGAGTTGCGACCCATGTCAGTGGAGGAAGAGATCCTGGTTCTTGAGGAATGTGTCTTGCTGCGGCTCTCACAAGTCCAACACAGTGCTTTGGCTCCTACTTCACTTAGACGGAAGGTTGGAAGGGTCTGGTCCAATCAATCGGCTTGTCAAGGTCTACTCTGGGATGTCTTTTGTCAGTATAACATCTCCTAATCCCAGAAGCCTATGGCAGCAGGTCAGTCGAGTAATTTGCACTTTTGTGCTTTATTGCTCGAGTATACCATCCCTGTATCCCTGGTGCATAACCTGCAGGGCTCTGAGGAGGGTGGGGAGCAGGGATGATGAATCATACTCTATAAAATATGGCTACTAAACAAACCCCTAAAAAACGAATGTTGGAAGATGACGTTGATGACCCAGGAATTAGCAGGATGGCTCTTTCAAACGATGATAATTGGCGAGGCTTATTGTTTTAGAGTCGCTGTCGTCAGATATGCCTCTTTCTAAACTGTCCCCTTCTACTGTACAGAAAGGGATTTCAGGTATTGTCAGTTAAGGATGTTAAAAAATTGAGGTCTGGCCAGATTTTGGTGGAATGCTTAAAGAAATCCCATGCTGAAAATTTGTTATGGTGTGATGTGCTGGCTGGTGTTCCAATGAGGGCTTTTCCTCACCCTTCTCTAAACAGCTGCAAAAGAGTAATTCGTACTAGAGAACTTCACGATATGGAAGAGGATGAAATAGCCTCAGAACTGCAACAACAAATAAGATACCTGAGTGTAACTGTTGATACCTTTATTCCAAACCCACTGAGACGTTTTAACTGCCAAAAGTTTGGCCATGGCTCCGCAGGATGTAAGAATAAACCAGTTTGCTGCAAATGTGGAAAAGAAAGGCACGAGTTGGCCTGCACAACACCTCCCAAATGTAGTAACTGTTTAGGCAATCATGCAGCATCATCGAAGGAATGTCCTTGTTGGATCAAGGAAAAAGAAATTCAAACTGTCAAATGTACTAAGAAAATTAGCTACCCTGAGGCATGTAAACTGGTAGAAGGTTTCCCAAAGTACAAATTCCAGCAGACTTTCTCCTCTGGTGTGAAACCTAAGATGCAGCCTGCTGAGTGCCAGACAGATCTGACCTGGTTAACTAAAGATAAGCCCTCATTATTAAGTAGTATTAAAAATTCCGGAGTCCCAGTTAAAATAAAACGAGTACTCAAAGCCTGACTACAATAAGCCAACCCTAAAGTCAAAGTCTAAGCAAGTCCGCAGAAAAAAACCAATCATCAAAAGAAAAGGAAAAAAACATCCAGCTCCTCTACTCAGGCAAAATCAAGCCAAGAAAATAAATTGCCAAAGAATGGAAATCAAGTAGATGCAGAAATGTCTGAAGTCATGACTTACCGTAGTCGCAGCCCCTCCCCCAAAAGCAAGCATAAGGAGCATGCTTTTGTTTTACCTACATGATGATGGGTAGCCACATTATCCAGTGGAACTGTCGTGGCTTTAAGGCTAACTTCTCTGAAGTGCAGCGTTTAGCTGCTAGTTTTAATCCTCTTGCTTTTTGCCTTCAAGAAACTCTCCTACTATCAACCAACCCCATGTCTCTGAAACATTATACTATATATAATACATTTGGTCCAAATGTGCATCGTCCATCTGGTGGTTCAACAATTTTAGTAAGGAATGACACAAGTTGATGACAGCTGGCCAAAACTGTGGGAAAGTTGCGGTGATTGAAAGTTCAAATTTTGCGGCATTGGCTAAATTTGCAGGAATTGGAGTGATCGCAACATCGTGAAATCCTGCAGGGACTGTTCCCCAGGGATGCTCCCCTCAAGCATGGAACCTCTGTCAGTGTGATCACTCCCTGCCATTCTGCAGAACGACACCTTCCCCCAGCTTTGGAATGGCTGGAAGAGGTGGTCTGTGGAACAGAACAAATGCAAATGTTTGCTCATGTACGAGCACAAGCATGCACATGTATAGGGCTGTCACTACAACCTCGCTACTGATAAGCCGACCGGAGGTTGCCAAGCAACCCCAATAGTTGCAGCTGGCTTGTCCTATTTTTTCGTGTGAATGTGCATTCCCCATCCCCCCACATAAATTTGTTTTTTTTCCACAAATCTGCAGCCCTTTGGCCGGCTGTTCCTGATGTGGTGGCCTCAGCTGGTGATGAGACAGGGTGAACTTTATGTGCCTGTATTTTAAATAAATTATCAACTAAAAAAGTTGGCAGATTTTTTTTTTCAACTCCTCTGTGCTTCCCACCAGCTGAGGCTGCTTGTGATTGTTCATTAAAGGGCTCATTTATTAGGGTGACTAAGATCTGGAGAAAATAATATAAGCCACGCTTGGTGCGAGCTTCCTGGTACCAGTGTTAGCTGGGGGGCTAATAGGCTACCTTTAGCACCCCTTCCATCTACATGACAGACAGCTAGGCAGGCCAATAATAACAGCAGTGAGTGGGTCTCAAGGACGGCGGTGGGTTGGCTTTGTCAAATCATGACATATACGATTTACCCGGGCAAGTCAAAAATGTTTCTGGCATTTCTGGGAGAGAAAAACGAGATAAAGGCTGTGTGTGTTTTTTAAAAGATTTGACTGCTTTGAAAATTTCTGGATAACTAAGTGAGCAATAGACACATTTCAGACAGCTAAAACATACAAACACACCATTTTTCAGTCAATGACCCCTTTAAATGTAGGATATTTTCCTATGGGAGAGTTGAAAACAACGGAGCTCCGTGCCGAAACTCTGCAGATGGGCTGTTTCTCTGCTGGCAACCCGGGTGATGAGCTCCAGCAGCCCCATGAAGAGTGGAGGAAACCCGAGAGACGGTTGTGGTGCTGTGTCAGAGAAAGTCAATGATGCAGAAACTGTTTCTGCTCACTTGGGAAGAAAAAAAACATTCTCCCAACACAATATAAATAGCCACAATATGAACCTGGGAAGGTGAAAAAATAAAAAGTGTACAGCACCAGGATGCTGAATCGTGAGATTTGGCCCGGCTTCACGGAGCCCCACGACAGACCACTGTGGCTGTCAGGGAAAAGTGGTGACAGCAATACCTAATATTAGAAATAAATTTAAAGGAAGTCAAACTCTCCACTGCTGCCAAAAATTGTCTCTGTGCTGTTTTTTCTTAAACTGTAACGCTCTGGTATGCCATTTTTTCTTGTGAATGTGCCTTTTTCCACAAATTTACAGGTTTCTTTTTAGTAAATTTCTGACTTTTTCCACTTATAGATATATTACACTTTTTCATGTAAATTTGAGAATTTTTCTCATCAGTTTTATTTTTCTTTCTGGTGGAAAGTCGTCTATTTACCTTAAGGCCATGATATAACGCAGCCCCGCAGGGGTGTCCAATGCTTCTCAATTTAATGTAGGCTATAAAATATTGAGCGCTATACATATTTTGGTGCTGCTCATGAACTACAAACTTTGAATTAATTTTTAAAACGCACACTGTGTGCTCAGCTGACTGACTGTTGTCACTACCCACCCACACCCTGTAGTGGAAAACATAAGTCACTTCAAGTCTGTGCTTCGCCCACGTGCATGACACACACTGCCTGCACATAACAAGAACAGGGAGAACCATGCTAAACAAAATACCATGCGAGTACGGCCAGTGCTGATCCCCAACCCCCCTCCGTTCCCCGCGGAGAGTGCCACGTCACCTTAGCACAGAACAAGGCAAACGGCACCAGTGACAGTACAACCTTTATTCTGTTTGGCTCCTCCCTCTTTTCCTGCTCCTCGGGATCATATTTACAGTCTCATTTGTTCCCCACATTAATGTACCTGTTGGGGTTCCACAGCTCTGCGCAGATTTCAGTGCCGATGCAGGTGTCTTTGGTGGAGAGAACGCAGTCGCCGAACGGGACAGTGTCCTGATAAAGGAAACAGTCATAAAACCACGCTGCCATCCTTTCAGTTTCTGACACTCCTCACGTGGCATTTAACTGCATGAACTTTGCTTTGTTTTTCCACTAATTTGCAGGTTTCTTGTACATAATTTACAATTTTACTTTTTATAAAATTTCAAGATTTTTTCCTCATGAATTTGTGACTTTTTTACTCTTAAATCTGCAACTTTTTTCTCGTAAATTTGCAATTTTTTTTCCTGTGATTTTTCAGCTTTTTCCACATAAATCTGCAACTTTTCTTTCTTCATAAATTTGCAACTATTTTCTTAAAAATGTGTCTTTTTTTCTCATAAATTTGGAAAAAAATTTGTTGTAATTTTTCAACTTTTTTCACATAAATTTACAACTTTTCTGCTCAAAAATTTGTGACTTTGAGATTTTCAACTTTTTTGTTAAAAAACTGATAAATTTAAAAACTCATAAATTTGCTAATTTTTTTCCTGTAAATTTTCAACTTTTTTCACATAAATTTGCAATGTTTTTCTTGTAAATTTGCAAGTTTTTCAGGTGCAAATTTTCAACTTTTCCTCATAAATCTGCAACTTTTTCCTCATAAATTTACAATTTTTTTCTTAAAAATCTGTGACTTTTTTTCCTCTGAAATGTGCTAACTTTTTCTTGAAAATCTGCCACTTTTTTCCTGTAAATTTTCTACTTTTTCCTCATAAATCTGCAACCTTTTTCCTCATGAATTTGTGACTTTTTTCTCATGAAGTGAAAATGTTTTTCTTAAAAATCTGCAACTTTTTCAAGATTTTTTCCTAGTAAATTTGTGGCTTTGTTATTCTGGAATTTGCTTTATTTTTTTGTGTAAAATTGCATTTTCCCAGATTTTTTTTTTTTAAAACATAAATTTGTTAACTTGTTGTTTTACTCTCTGACGGAAAATGTTTTTGCGTCCTCACCTGTCCCGTCACCTCCTGGATCATCCTGGGCAGAAAATACTCCTCCACCTTCCTAAAGACAAACACAGACTGAGAAAAAAATCTAAATCTAAAAAAGGGAAATGAGCACCTAAACCCTCAATCAAAAGTTGCAATTTAACAAGGAAAAAAAGTCACACAATTACAAGATAAAACAGTCAAATTTACAAGAACAAAGCACTGAATTCACAAGAGAAATCTTTCAATTTATGAGAAAAAGCTGCAATTGTATAAGAAAAATATTTGCAAACTACCAAGAACAAAAACTGTCAAATTGACAATAAAAACATGGCAAATTTACAATAAAAACTGGAAAATTAATGAGGAAAAAACAGCAAATTAGTAAAAAAGGTGCAAATTAACCAGTAAAAAGTGGCAAATTTACAAGAAAAAAGTTGAATATTTATGACAAAAAATCTGCAAATTTACAAGAAAAATACTTGCAAATTAGCAAGAACAAAAATTGCAAATTGACAAGAAAAAAGTGGAAAATCCATGAGGGAAAATCAGTAAATTAACTAATTAATTAAACAGGAAATGGGTGGAAAATTTACAAGAAAAAAGCTTCAATTTTACAAGAAAAGAGTGGAAATTTTATGATAAAAAAATAGCAAATTATCACGAAAAATACTTGCAAATTAGCAAGAACAAAAACGGCAAATTGACAAGAAAAAAAAGTGGAAAATTTATGATAAAAAGTGGTAAATTAACAAGAAAATGTGCAAAATAACCAGCAAAAAATGACAATTTTACAAAGAAAAAAGATGCAGAAAAGGCCGTTTTTTTAGATAAAAAAAGCTTTAAATTTACAAGAAAAAAGTGGTATATATACAGTGGTGTGAAAAATTGTTTGCCCCAGATTTCTCATTTTTTTGTATGTTTGTCACACTTAAATGTTTTAGATCATCAAACAAATGTAATTATTAGCCAAAGATAACACAAGTAAACACAGAATGCAGTTTTTAAATGAAGGTGTTTGTTATTAAGGGAAACAAAAATCTAAACCTGCACAGCCCTGTGTGAAAAAGTGATTGTCCCCCTGTTAAAACATAAATTAACTGTGGTTTATCACATCTTTGCAAAGCTGAGTTCAATTTCTCTAGCCACGCCCAGGCCTGATTACTGTCACACCTGTTCTCAATCAAGAAATCACTTAAATAGCACCTGCCTGACAAAGTGAAGTAAACCAAAAGATCCTCAAAAGCTAGACATCATGCTGCAATCTAAAGAAATTCAGGAACAAATGAGAAACAAAGTAATTGAGATCAGTCAGTCTGGAAAAGGTTATAAAGCCATTTCTAAAGCTTTGGGACTCCAGCGAACCACAGTGAGACCCATTATCCACAAATGGCAAAAACATGGAACAGTGGTGAACCTTCCCAGGAGTGGCTGGCCGAACAAAATTACCCCAAGAGTGCAGCAACAACTCATCCAAGAGATCACAAAAGACCCCACAACACCACCAAAGAACTGCAGGCCTCACTTGCTTCAGTTAAGGTCAGTAGCCATGTTTACATGGACACAAGTAACCGGATTAAAAGCCTGATCGGAATAAAAATGCTTCATGTAAACACACCAATCTGAATATTCTGACCCGATCATACTCATTCCGATCAAAATTTCCTTCCGATTGAGACAGGTGGGTTATACCAATTGTTAATCCGATTGGTGCACGTATAAACACTTATTCCGAAATTTGAGTAGAAAATATGTTTACTGTGCATGTCTGTACGTCAGCCACATGTTGACATGACGTATTTCCAACTTTACAGCAGCTAGCAGAAGACATGGCGGGAGTAAAACAAATCTGGTCTGTATCATCCTGCTGTCTCTCTGTTCGTCATATGCAGAAGTATGTACTTGTAGCTTCATTACGGAGACCAGCAGAAGTAAAAGCACAGTCTGAATAACACAATACAGGTCCATTTCAAAAAGAGAAAGACACAAAGTGGGGTTTGTTTACATCGGAAGTTGCTGCTTCTTCTACTATTTCTGGAAGGTCGGATAATTGTGTGCATGTCAAAATGAGTTAGTCCGTTCAAACATGTGACACATGGAAATGCATGTCCTAATCGGATCAACTTTTTCAGGATCCATGTAAACAGTAAAGTTCTGATCTGAATTGTAATCAGATTAAAGAAATTTTGCACATGCAACCGCGGCTAGTGTTCATGACTCCACCATAAGAAAGACACTGGGCAGAAATGACCTGCATGGCAGAGTTCCAAGACAAGAAACACTACAGAACAAAAAGGACATAAAGGCTCATCTCAGTTTGGCCAGAGAACATCTTGATGATCCCCAAGACTTTTGGGAAAATACTCTGTGGACTGACAAGACAAAAGTTGAACTTTTTGGAAGGTGTGTGTTCCATTACATCTAGTGTAAAAGTAACACAGCATTTCAAAAAAGAAACATCATACCAACAGTAAAATATGGTGGTGGTAGTGTGATGGTCTGGGGCTGTTTTGTTGCTTCAGGACCTGGAAGACTTGCTGTGGTAAATGGAACCATGAATTCTGCTGTCTAGCAAAAAATCCTGAAGGAGAATGTCCGGCCATCTGTTTGTGACCTCAAGCTGAAGCACACTTGGGTTCTGCAGCAGGACAATGATCCAAAACACACCTGCAAGTCCACCTCTGAATGGCTTAAGAAAAACAACATGAAGACTTTGGAGTGGCCTCGTCAAAGTCCTGACCTGAATCCGATTGAGATGCTGTGGCATCGGTTCATGCTCGAATACCCTCCAATGTGGCTGAATTAAAGCAATTCTGCAAAGATGAGTGGGCCAAAATTCCTCCACAGTGCTGTAAAAGCCTCACTACCAGTTATCGCAAACGCTTGATTGCAGTTGTTGCTGCTAAGGGTGGCCCAATCAGTTATTAGGTTTAGGCGGCAATCACTTTTTCACACAGGACCATGTAGGTTTGGATTTTTTTCCCCCTTAATAATAAACACCTTCATTTAAAAACTGCATTTCGTGTTTACTTGTGTTATCTTTGTCTAATATTTAAATTTGTTTGATGATCTGAAGCATTTAAGTGTGACAAACATACAAAAAAATGAGAAATCAAAGGGGGCAAACACTTTTTCACACCACTGTATATATATAAAATAAAAAATGTAATGTAAAATGTAAAATAAAAAATGTAAAATTGGCACCTTTTTTCTTATATAAGAAAAAAGCATCAATTTCACAAGAAAAATACTTGCAAAGGAATCAGTAAAATTACAACAAAAACTGTTAAATTCAGAAGAAAGTGCTGACCGACCCAACTTTTTTCCAGGGTGAGAACCAGCGCAGCTCTCTGTACATCCCAAAATTGGCCATCAGCATCTTTGGCCGGACCAGGAGGATTTTCCTGCGGGACGGACGGGAGGATCAGAAATCTAACCAGAACTACTGTGGCTGATATTTAAGTGTTTTTTGTGAAATAACACCCAAGTACCGTACCCGTTGAGGAACAGGACCCGACAGTTGTAGCGCACGTTGTGATGCATGATGGGCCTGAGGAAATAAAAGCAGAACTTCCACACACGTTCTCCTTCAACTCGCCATTCTCCTACATTTGTGAGATATTTTCACATAACATTGTGCATTCTCAAAAATTGGCTACTTTCTTTCCTATAAATTTTCAACTTTCTTTTAGATCTGCAGCTTTTACTCATAAATTTGCAGCTTTTATCCTCAAAAATTTGCTACTTTTTCTTAATATTTTACAGATTTTTTCTCAAATTTGCAAATTTTTGAGAAAAAAATTTGCAATATTTTTTCTCATAAATTTGCAACCTTTTTTCTGCAAATTTTCAACTTTTTTCTCATAAATCTGACCTTTTCCTCAAAATTTTGCTACCTTTTTCCTCATAAATTTGCAGTAGTTTTTCTTGTAAATTTGCAACTTTTTTCTGTAAATTTTAATTTTTTTCTCATAAATTTGCAACTTTTTACTGTAAATTTTCAACTTTTTCATCACAAATTTTCAACTTTTTTCTCAAAAATTTGACTTTTTAATAAAAATTTTGCTACTTTTTTCCTCATAAATGTGCAATATTTTTTCTTGTAAATTTGCAACTTTTTTCTGTAAAATTAAATTTTTTTTTCTCATAAATTTGCAATTTGTCCTGAATATTTTTAACTTTTTTTCCTTTTAGATTTGCAACTGTTCTCACAAAAACTTGACTTTTCCTGTAAACTTGCTATTTTTTCTCAGAAATCTGCAGTATTTTTACTTGTAAATCTGTAACTTTCTTCTCGTAGATTTTAATTTTATTCTCAGAAGTTTGTGACTTTATAAATTTGCAATAATTTTTCTTGAAAATTTTCAACTTTTTCCACTCAAAAACTTGACTTTTTTCTCATAATATTGCAATATTTTTTCTATAAATTTTCAGCTTTTTTCTCATAAATTCGCAAATTTTTTCCCTCATAAATTTGCAAAAAAAAATTTTCTTGTACATGAGCAATTTTTCCTGTAAATTTTCAACTTTTTTCTCAAAAACTTGTGACTTTTTTTCCAGTATATTTGCTACCTTTTTCTTATAAATTTGTGACTTTTTCCCCACAAAATTTAGCTACTTTTGTCTCATATATTTGCAACATTTTTTTCCAGAAATTTGCAATATTTTTTTCTTGTAAATTTGCAATTTTTCCTGTACATTTTCAACTTTTTTCTTGTAGATTGAAAACTTTTTCCTCAAAAACTTAAGACTTTTCCTCATAAATTTGCAGCACTCATCTGGATGCTGGTTAAATGTTTATTCTGTGTAATTAAATTGTAGTTTGCAACTTCAATTTTTAAATGGTCATCTTTCACCATATTTTTCCACCTTTATTCTTGCAAATTTGTCACTAATTTACATTAATACATTTGTATCTCATGGTAAGTTAGTGAATACTCTCCCATCCCCCTAGTTAAAACATAACAAATGCTTATAAATGTGCCATTTTTATCATAAATTTGCAACCTTATCAAGCAAAGTTGAGGGGTGGGGGAGGGGGGGTGACAACTGCAAATTCCCAACATTTTTGTTTCTTTTCTGGTCAGATGTCCACACTCACATCCCGACATCACAGATGATGTCCTGAGTGAGCGGGGACTCCAGAAGGTTCCTGAGGACCTGGAAGCTGTGGAGGAGAGTGTCCGACTCATAGAAGTGGTCAGCACAGCCGTAACCGCTGAAACAAGGAAGAAAATTAAGTCTGAGATGATGAAACAGTTCAAAATTTAAATTATTTAAAGGTCACACATAAAGCCCTTCATCTACATGTTGACAAAACTCCCAGAGGTCAAAATGCCTCAGGGTTTAAGTACTAGAGCACCAGTTTACACCCAGTCTTCCTCAAATCAAGTCAATCAATCAGTGCACAACATTACAATGACAAAATGCAAATTTAGAGAAAACTTGGGGTTCTTTTTTTGCAAATTTATAAGTAAAAGTTGCAAATTTAGGAGAAAAAAGTTGCAATTTAAAGACAAAAAATTCTGCACATTTAAATTAATATGCCACACAAAACTAGAAATGAAAATAGATAATTTACAGGAAAAAAGTGGAAAATCTATGAACAACCCCCCCCCCCCAGCAAATTCATAAGAAAAATACTTGCAAATTAACAAGAAAAAGGTGCAAATTAAGCACCAAAAAGTGACAAATATACAAGACAAGAGTAGAAAATTCATGAGGAAAAAAGCAGCAAATTACCAAGAAAAAACATGCAAAATAACCAGCAAAAAGTGACAAATTTACAAGAAAAAAAAAATAGAAAAATTTCCATCCATCCACCCATGAATCCCCACCTTATCATGGTGGGGGGGCTGCGTGCCCTAGTGATCCCAGAAGCTGTGCTGTTGGGGGCAATTTTCCTCTGGTAGGGTCTCCCAAGGCAAACTGGTCCTGGGTGAAGAGCCAGACTAAGAGCAATCCAACAGACTCCCATGATGAATAAAAAAATCAAGGATTCAGTGTACCCCGCCCGGTATGGGGTTACCCGGACTCCGCCCTTGGAAAGGGACTTGATGGCTAGCGTCTGGGGGCCGGATTTCTGTCCATGGGACCCGGCCAGGCTCAGCCCAAAGCAGTTACATGGGTCTGCCCTCCAGTGGGCTCACCACCTGCAAGAGGGACCATGGGGGTCTGGTGCTATGTGGATCAGGTGGCAGTTGAAGGCAGAGACCTTGGCAGTCTGATCCACGGCTTTCGAAACTGGCTTTTTGGATGTGGAACATCACCTCTCTGGTGGGGAAGGTGCCTGAGCTTGTGCACGAGGTTGAGAGATACCGGTTAGATATAGTCGGGCTTACCTCAACGCACAGCTCCAGTTCTGAAACCAGCTTCCTGGAGAGGGGCTGGAGCTTGGCAACTCTGGAGTTGCCCCGGGCAAGAGGCGGCAAGCAGGGGTGGGTGTTCTTGTATCCCCCCACCTTGCTGCCTCTACATTGGAGTTCTCCCCGGCGGATGAAAGGGTTGTTTCCCTGTGCCTTCGGGTTGGGAAACGGGTCCTAACCATCATTTGTGCCTATGCACCAAATGATGGTTCAGAGTACCCACCCTTTTTGGAGTCTCTGACTGGGGTGCTGGATGGTGCTCCTCTTGGAGACTCCATTGTCCTACTGGAGGACTTCAATGCGCACATGGGCAACGACAGTGAAACCTGGAGGGGGGTGATTGGGAGGAACGGCCTGCCCAATCTGAATCTGAGTGGTGTTCAGTTACTGGACTTCTGTGCTAACCACAGTTTGTCCATAATGAACACCATGTTCAAGCATAAGAGTGTCCATATGTGCACCTGGCACCAGGACACCCTAGGTCGCAGGTCGATGATCGATTTTATTATCATGTCATCAGACCTGTGACCGTATGTCTTGGACACTCGGGCAAAGAGAGGTGCAGAGCTGTCAACTGATCACCACCTGGTGGTGAGTTGGATCTGATGGCAGGGGAGGATGCCATTCAGACCTGGTAGACCTAAATGTATAGTGAGGATGTGCTGGGAATGTCTGGCTGAGACCCCTGTCCAAGAGGTCTTCAACTCCCACCTCTGAAGAACTTTGACTGCATTCCGAGGGAGTCTGGAGACATGGAGTTTGAATGGGCCATGTTCTCCATCTCCATTGTTGAAGCAGCTGCCCAGAGCTGTGGCCGCAAGGTTGTTAGTGCATCTCGTGGTGGCAACCCCTGAACCAAGTGGTGGACACCAGTGGTGAGAGGGGCCATCAAGCTGAAGAAGGAGTCCTATCGAGCTTGGCTGGCTTGTGGGACTCCTGAGGCAGCTGAGGTGTACCGACAGGTCAAGTGGAGTGCAGGTGGCGTGGTTGCTGAAGCAAAAACTCAGGTGTGGGAGGAGTTCGGTGAGGCTATAGCAGACTTTTGGCCAGCCTTAAAGAGATTCTGGCAAACTGTCTGGTGACTCAAGAGGAGGAAGCAGCTCCCTGTCCACACTGTGTATGGTGCAGATGGGGCGCTGCTGACATTGACTGGGTCATCATCGGGTGGTGGAAGGAATATTTCGAGGATCTCCTCAATCCCACTGACACACCTTCCACAGAGGAAGCAGAGCTTAAGGACGAGGGGGACGACTTGCCCATCACAGGGGCTGAGGTCGCTGAAGCGGTTAAAAAACTCTTTGGTGGCCGGGCCCCAGGGGTGGATGAGATTCGCCCTGAGTACCTCAAGGCCCTGGATGTTGTAGGGCTGTCATGGTTGACACGCCTCTACAACATTGCATAGAAGTTGGGGACAGTACCTTTGGCATGGCAAACAGGAGTGGTGGTTCCTCTATTGAAGAACGGGGACCAGAGGGTGTGTTCCATCTTTAGAGGGATCACACTTCTCAGCCTCCCTGTGAAGGTCTATGCCAGAGTACTGGAGAGGAGTGTCTGACCGTTGGCTGAACCTTGGATTCAGGAGAAGCAATGTGGTTTTCATCCTGACCGTGGCACATCAGACCAACTCTTTACCCTCTCAATTCTCAAGAGGGTAAAGGGTGGGCGGTGCGGTGGCACAGTGGTTAGCACTGTGGCAGCACAGCAACTCACCCTTGGCCATGGGATCCTGGGTTCGAGCCCAGCCCCCTGACCAACAGTGATCTGTGTGGAGCTTGCACGTTCTCCCCGTGTCTGCGTGGGTTTACTCTGGGATTTCTCCAGTTTCCTCCCACAGGCCAAAAACATGCAAGTTAGGTTAATTGGAGATTCTAAAGTGGCCCTAGGTGTGAATGTGTGTGTGAATGGTGAAGGGACAGCGCCATACTGTGGCTGCTTCATCCATCCAGGTGGATGTCCTGAATTTCACCTCTGGGGATCAATAAAGTACCATCCATCCATCCATCTTCCACCGCTTTTCCGGAGGTCCGGGTCGTGGAGGCAGCAGTTAAAGCAGAGAAGCCCAGACTTCCCTCTCCCCAGCCACCTGCTCCAGCTCTTCAGAGAGGATACCAAGGCGTTCCCAGACCAGCTGGGAGACATAGTCTCTCCACCGAGTCCTGGGTCTGCCCGGGATCTCCTCCCAGTGGGACGTGCCTGAAACACCTCAAGTGGGAGGCGTCCAGGAGGCATCCTGATCAGATGCCCATACCACCTCAAGTGACTCCTTTCAATGTGGAGGAGCAGCGGTTCTACTCTGAGCCTCTCCCGGATGACTGAGCTCCTCAACCTATCTCTGAGGGTGAGTCCAGCAATCCTACGGAGAAAGCTCATTTCAGCCGCTTGTATCCGCGATCTCATTCTTTTGGTCATTACCCAAAGCTCGTGACCATAGGTGAGAGTAGGAACGTAGATTGACTGGTAAATCGACAGCTTTGCCTTAGAACTAAGCTCCCTCTTCACCACAACAGACCGGTACAACGTCCACATCACTGCAGATGTTGCTCCGATCCATCTGTCAATCTCTCGCTCCATTTTCCCCTCACTCGTGAACAAGACCCCAAGATACTTAAACTCCTCCACTTGGGGCAGGAGCCTGTCCCCAACCCAGAGAGGACAATCCACCTTTTTCCGGCTGAGGACCATGAACTCGGACTTGGAGGTGCTGATTCTCATCCCAGCTGCTTCACACTCAGCGGCAAACTGTCCCAGCAAGAGCTGTAGGTCATTGTTGGATGAAGCCAACAGGACAACATCATCTGCAAACAACAGAGATGAGATCCTGTGGTCACCAAGCATGACACCCTCCATTCCCTGGCTGCGCCTAGAAATCCTGTCCATAAAAATTATGAACAGAATCGGTGACAAAGGGCAGCCCTGGCGGAGTCCAACTTTCACTGGGAATGAGTCCGACCGAGTGTTGGCAATACGAACCAAACTCTCACAACAGTCATACAGAGACCGAATAGCTCGTAACAACAAGCCTGATACCCCATACTCCCGAAGCACCCCCCACAAAAAACCACGAGGGATGCAGTCAAATGCCTTCTCCAAGTCCACAATACACATGTAAACTGGTTGGGCAAACTCCCACAAACCCCCGAGAATCCTCGAGAGGGTAAAGAGCTGGTCCGATGTGCCACGGCCAGGACGAAAACCACATTGCTCCTCCTGAATCCGAGGTTCGACCAACGGCCGGACTGTCCTCTCCAGTACCTTGGCATAGACCTTCCCAGGGAGGCTGAGGAGTGTGATCCCTCTAAAGTTGGAGCTCAATGTTCAGTGAAGTACACAAAGTTCAATAAAGTACACAAAATCAAAATCAAATCAAATCAAATCAAATCCTCGAGGGTTCGTGGGAGTTTGCCCAACTGGTCCACATGTGTTTTGTGGACTTGGAGAAAACATTTGACCGCGTCCCTTGTGGTCTCTTGTGGGGGGGTGCTTAGGGAGTATAGGGTATCGGGTTTGTTGCTATGAGCTATCCAGTCTCTATATGACCGTTGCAAGAGTTTGGTTCGTATTGCCAACACTCAGTCAAACTCATTTCCAGTGAGAGATGGACGCCACCAGGGCTGCCCTTTGTCACCGATCCTGTTCATAATTTTCATGGACAGGATTTCTAGGAGCAGCCAAGGGACAGAGGGTGTCATGTTCGGTCACCACAGGATCTCATCTCTGCTGTTTGCAGATGATGTTGTCCTGTTGGCTTCATCAAGCAATGACCTACAGGTCTTACTGGGACAGTTTGCTACTGAGTGTGAAGTGGCTGGGAGGAGAATCGGCATCTCCAAGTCTGAGTCCATGGTCCTCAGCCAGAAAAGGGTGGATTGTCCTCTCCGGGTTGGGGACAAGCTCCTGCTCCAAGTGGAGGAGTTTAAGTATCTCTGGGTCTCATTCATGAATGAGGGGAGAATGGAGCAAGAGATTGACAGACGGATCAGAGCAGCATCTGCAGTGATGTGTACGTTGTATTGGCCTGTCATGGTGAAGAGGGAGCTGAGCTCTAAAGCAAAGATGTCGATTTACCGGTCAATTTATGTTCCTACCCTCACCTATGGTCATGAGCTTTGGGTAATGACCGAAAGAATGAGATCGCGGATACAAGCGGCTGAAATGATCTTTCTCCGTAGGATTGCTGGACTCACCCTCAGAGATAGGTTGAGGAGCTCCATCATCATGAAGAGGCTCAGAGTAGAACCGCTGCTCCTCCACATTGAAAGGAGTCAGTTGAGGTGGTTTGGGCATCTGATCAGGATGCCTCCTGGACGCCTCCCACTTGAGGTGTTTCGGGCACGTCCCACTGGGAGGAGACCCCGGGGAAGACCCAGGACTCGGTGGAGAGACTATGTCTCACAGCTGGTCTGGGAACGTCTTGGTATCCTCTCTGAAAAGCTGGAGCAGGTGGTTGGGGAGAGGGAAGTCTGGGCTTCTCTGCTTTAACTGCTGCCTCCATGACCCAGACCTCTGGAAAAGCGGTAGTAGAAAAATTTGAGGAAAAAAGCAGCAAATTACCAAGAAAAAACATGCAAAATAACTAGCAAAAAGTAACAAATTTACAAGGAAAAAAATGGAAAAAAGTTATAAGGAAAAAAGTAGTAAATTACCAAGAAAAAACATACAAAATAACTAGTAAAATGTGACAAATTTACAAGAAAAAAGATCAGGAAATTTATGAGGAAAAAATAACCAAGAAAAAACCCTACAAAATAACCAGCAAAAAGTGGGAGATGCAAGAAAAAAAAGATGGAAATACACATGAAAATCCTTCAAATTTACAAAAAACGTGGCGTTTCAAGTAACAAATTTACAAGTTAGAAAGTAAGACAAAGAGAAAAAAGTTCTCATTTTTAAGAGGAAAATACAAAATTTTCAGTAAAACAGGAACTTTATGAGGTTAAAAACTAAATGTTTGAGAAAATAAGTCAAACAATTTATATCAACTACTTCACAAATTTGTGCAAAAAAAGTCACAAGTTTTTTAATTAAGAAATACTGACAAATTTCTGGAAAAAATACAGTTTAAAATTTAAAAAAAAATGCAAAAATTTAGCACATCTCAATTAAAAAAGTTATCAATATCTGGGAGGGGAAAAAAACATAAATTTATAGAAAAAAGGCACAAAGTTCAGAGAAGAAAAACAGTAAAAGTGACAGGACTGTTGTAAAACTAAAAATGAGTGAAGTGACACCAGATCTCCAGCTCAGGTCCCAGTCTGTATTTGGCTCCTCTGGATTTAGCAACCTGGATACCTGCAGAAAAAAAACAACAACCTTCACCCACAAATCTGCAAGAATAATGGTGCAAAAATATGACAAAAAAATGATCATTTTTTAAAAAAAAACACACAAATTTACGAAAAAATGAACTTCAGATTCATGAGATAGAAAAGTTACAAATTCATGCAAATCTGCAACTTTTTTCCTGTAAATGTTCAACTTTTTTCTCATAAATTTGCTGTTTTCTCATAAATTTGCAGTAATTTTTCTTGTAAATTTTCAACTTTTTTCTCATAAATCTGCAACTTTTTCCTCTCATAAATTTGAAATAGTTTTTTCTTGTAAATTTGCAATTTTTTCCTGTATATTTTGAACTTTTTTCTTTTAGAATTGCAACTTTTTTCTCAAAAACTTGTGACTTTTTTCCTGTAAATTTGCTACTTTTGCTCATAAATTTAAGGTCCCATATACAGAAGTCCATGGGGCGGGGCTTAGGAATCCATTCACACTTGAGTAGCGAATACGGTTACCGGTCAACTCGCCCCAATGCGTGCTCGCTCCCCCGCTTCCTCAACCAGGACGCTCCTGATCGAGCACGCACCACCACCTGCCTGCTCCACGCCAAACTTGCCCCACATGTTTCACACCCCTACTGACACCCAGGCAGCTAGTACTCAAGCACAGCCCCCCTCGTGCATGGCTGAAGTGGGACAGTTAATAGCAACTTTACCGGTCAAGAATCTGGCTTGTAGCAGCCCTCCTCCCATTGGCTGACGCACGGCAGCAGCAGCCAGGAGGGAGGTTTGAATACAGCAACTGTTATCAGAATGTGTAAACTCCTGCTGCTAAACCTCCCTATGTATCACTATTTGTGGGTGGAAAAGCTTATGTCATGCATCAAATGGGTAATCAGGGCTACATTCACATCAAGTAGTGATAGCCCAGTGTGTTATTTATAGCCCAGTATATTATTTAGTTACCCTATTCATCTGATCTTTCTGGCTCTTCCATCAATTCCCAGCTCACACACGAGTATTGGTACAGGTGATTTTTACACCACAGCAGCAAAAGGGTTAAATGCCAGATTTATGACTGAGATCTGACTAGATATACTAGAATCCAATTGAAGATGTTTGTCACTCGTATTCAGCTGCATTTCTTTTCAAATCACATTGTCATCCTCTGCCCCTTTCCATGTCAATGTGATTAATCCCTCTTGTAGAAACCCATATATTATATAGATTCATTACACATAGAGTGAAATATTTCAAGCCTTTATTTCTTGAAATTTTGATGATTATGGCTTACAGATAATGAAAACCTAAAATTCAGTGTCTCGGAAAATTAGAATATTGTGAAAAGTTCAATATTGGAAAGTCATGGTGTCACAACCTAATCAGCTAATTTACTCAAAACACCTGAAAATGTTCTCTGAGCCTTTAAATGGTCTCTTAGTCTAGGTCAGTAGGCTACACAATCATGGGGAAGACTGCTGACTTGATGGATGTCCAGAAGACAGTCATTGACACCCTCCACAAGGAGGGTAAGCCACAAAAGGTCATTGCTAAAGAAGCTGGTTGTTCACAGAGTGCTGTATCCAAGCATATTCGTAGAACACTGAGAGAAAGGAAAAACTGTGGTAGGAAAAGGTGCACCAGCAAAAGGGATAACTACAGCCTTGAGAGGATTGTCAAGCACAATCCATTCAAGAATTTGGGGGAGCTTCACAAGGAGTGGACTGAGGCTAGAGTCGGTGCATCAAGAGCCACTACATACAGACGAATCGCATTCCTTGTGTCAGACCACTCCTGAACCAGAGACAACATCAGAAGCATCTTACCTGGGCTGTGGAGAAAAAGAACTGGACTGTTGCTCAGTGGTCCAAAGTCCTCTTTTCAGATGAAAGTAAATTTTGCATGTCATTTGGAAATCAAGGTCCCGGAGTCTGGAGGAAGAGTGGAGAGGCACAGAATCCACGTTGCTTGAAGTCCAGTGTGAAGTTTCCACAGTCAGTGATGATTTGGGCAGCCATGTCATCTGCTGGTGCTGGTCCACTGTGTTTTCTGAAGTCCACAGTCAGCACAGCCATCTACCAGGAAATTTTAGAGCACTTCATGCTTCCCTCTGCTGACAAGCTTTATGGAGATGCTGATTTAATTTTCCAGCAGGACCTGGCACCTGCCCACACTGCCAAAGGTACCAAAAGCTGGTTCAATGACCATGGTGTTACTGTGCTTGATTGGCCAGCAAACTCGCCTGACCTGAACCCCATAGAGAATCTATGGGGTATTGTCAAGAGGAAGATGAGAGACACCAGACCCAACAATGTAGATGACCTGAAGGCTGTTATCAAAGAAACCTGGGCTTCCATTACACCTGAACAGCGCCACAGGCTGATCGCCTCCATGCCACGCCACACTGATGCAGTAATTCATGCAAAAGAAGGCCCAACCAAGTATTGACTGCATAGAAATTAACATACTTTTCAGAAGCCTGACATTTCTGTTCATTTCTGATTTTTTATTAATCCTATGTAATATTCTAATTTTCTGAGACACTGAATTTTGGGTTTTCATTATCTGTAAGCCATAATCATCAAAATTTCAAGAAATAAAGGCTTGAAATATTTCACTATGTGTAATGAATCTATATAATATATGGGTTTCACTTTCTGAAATGAGTGGCAAAAAATATTGAACTTTTTCATGATATTCTAATTTTTTGAGATATACCTGTAAAGACAGATGGCCCCCTAAAACAAGTGTGGGTCAATGTGAATTAAATGATATTTGTTTAAGATTGGGACTTAAAGATGTCTGGAGGATTAAAAACCCAGAAAAACAGATGTATGCATGGAATAATAAAGACCAAACATTACAATCAAGAACTGATTTTTGGCTGACAACTGACAACCTTATTAGTCAGGTTGAGGACACAACACTCCTGTTGGCTTCATCCAGCAATGACCTACAGCTCTTGCTGGGACGGTTTGCCGCTGAGTGTGAAGCGGCTGGGATGAGAATCAGCACCTCCAAGTCCGAGTCCATGGTCCTCAGCCGGAAAAAGGTGGATTGTCCTCTCCGGGTTGGGGACAGGCTCCTGCCCCAAGTGGAGGAGTTTAAGTATCTTGGGGTCTTGTTCACGAGTGAGGGGAAAATGGAGCGAGAGATCGACAGACGGATTGGAGCAGCATCTGCAGTGATGCGGACGTTGTACCGGTCTGTTGTGGTGAAGAGGGAGCTTAGTTCTAAGGCAAAGCTGTCGATTTACCAGTCAATCTACGTTCCTACTCTCACCTATGGTCACGAGCTTTGGGTAATGACCGAAAGAACGAGATCGCGGATACAAGCGGCTGAAATGAGCTTTCTCCGTAGGATTGCTGGACTCACCCTCAGAGATAGGGTGAGGAGCTCAGTCATCCGGGAGAGGCTCAGAGTAGAACCGCTGCTCCTCCACATTGAAAGGAGTCAGTTGAGGTGGTATGGGCATCTGATTAGGATGCCTCCTGGACGCCTCCCACTTGAGGTGTTTCAGGCACGTCCCACTGGGAGGAGACCCCGGGGCAGACCCAGGACTCGGTGGAGAGACTATGTCTCCCAGCTAGTCTGGGAACGCCTTGGTATCCCCTCTGAAGAGCTGGAGCAGGTGGCTGGGGAGAGGGAAGTCTGGGCTTCTCTGCTTGAACTGCTGCCTCCGCGACCCGGACCTCCGGAAAAGCGGTAGAAGATGGATGGATGGATGGAGGACACTTCAATTGAACCTACTATCTTAACAGATCACAAAGGCATGTCCATTAAAATCAAATTAAATAAAGATATAAAAAACAACTCTCATTGGGGCTATTGAAATTTAATAACTCATTACTACAAATTGAGGATTTTACGTTGCAATTAGATATTATTGACAAATATTGGGAACAAGCTCATAGTTCAAACTCCTTTTGTTATTACTGGGAAATCATGAAGCATGAGATTAGAACCATTGCTATTGTTAAAGGAAAACATTATCCAAATTTAAAAAAACAGAACAAAGAAGAAATTATAATGCTACTTTAAGAATTATGTAGAAAAAACAGTGAAGAACTATCTGATGAATTAATACAGCTTAGCACACTGCAGCACAAGGTAGATAAATTGTATGAAGGCAAAGCAAGAGGAGTGTTTGTCAGATCAAGGAGGAAATAGTTTGAAAAGGGCGAACAAAATACAAAATATTTCTTTGGTTTGGAAAGAAGAAATGCCAAAATAACCTCAATAAATAAGTTAATGATAATCCCAGCCCCCGACCAACAGTGATCTGTGTGGAGTTTGCATGTTCTCCCCGTGTCTGTGTGGGTTTACTCCAGAATTTCTTCGGTTTCCTCCCACATGTCAAAAACAAGCAAGTTAGGTTAATTGGCATCAAAACTGGGGATTCTAAATTGTCCTTAGGTATGACTGTGAGAGTGAATGGTTGTCTGTCTCTCTGTATTGGCCCTGTGATGGACTGGCGATCTGTCCAGGGTGTACCCTGCCTCTTGCCCAAAGATGCTGGGATAGGCTCCAGCTCCCCCGCAACCTGAAAAGGATTAAGCGGAAGAAGATGGATGGATGGATGGATGGATGGATGGTGTCCTATTTCTCTCTTCCCTCTGCTCTTACCTCTCCTGGACCTTCTGCCTGAACACTTTCCACTCCTTGGCTCCTTTCTTATGCCTCATCTTTGATTGACGGTTGGCAACCAGCTTACAGGTGCATTACCGCCACGTACTTCACTCTATATCATCACTCTGTATCTTGGCCGTGGCAACTCATTCAGTCACCAATCAAATCTGAAAGAAGACGAAGATGTGAGGGAGAGGGTCGGTTGTTCAGAACTCCTTCAACAGGCTACTATCCTAGAAGCCCTTAGGACACAGTCCAAGGATGGATAATTTTTTCACACGTAAGGAGTTGTTCAGAACTCCTTATACAAAGCTATAGAGTGATGATAATCAAGTCAGTGGTGGTAATGCACCTTATAAGCTGGTTGCCAACCCACCAATCAAATCTAAAAGAAGGAAAAGAACTCGTTCAGTCGCCAATCAAATCTAAAAGAAGAAGAAATCTGTGTGTGTGTGTCTGTCTGTCACGACCATAGGACTCGCTAAAAGATCATAGGATCACCTATGATGTCTACATGATGTCTATATGACGTCATATAGACACCATAGTATAGAGCAGGGGTCACCAACGCGGTGCCCGCGGGCACCATGTCGCCCGCAGGGACCACATGAGTCGCCCGCAGGCCTGTTCTAAAAATAGCACAACTCGCAAGTGAGCTGCGTCTAAGGTGTAATTTTTTCTGCCGCTATTTTTTAAAATCACACTTGCATTTATATAGATTTTAAAATGACAATGTCTTAAAAATAAAAAAAAATGAAAATATGTTTATTACACGTAAAGTTAATGTGAACTCTGACCTAGTTCAAAGGTCAGTATTGTGCGCATGACAAAACCTTAGCGCTTGTGGAGCGTAAGCTAGCGGGCAGTGAAGATGTGAGTGGAGTGCAGTTTCCTACACAGTTCTTTTTCCAAAAAAAAAGAACTGTGATCATTTTCAAAGTGAGCGGGAGGAAGAGTTCTTTTTTACTACCGTGAAAGGAAGCTGCGTGTGTTTAATTTGCGGGGCGACTGTGGCCCACTGCTGCTCACTCTTTTTTTTTTGACGGAAGGTCAATTTCTTCTGCAGTCCGGTGACAAGCCACCAGCTACCGGTTGCTGTGTGCACAAGCGCCCCTTAACTCCCTAACCTGCATGTTTTTGGCATGTGGAAGGAAACCGGAGAAATCTCGGAGTAAACCCACACAAACACGGGGTGAACATGCAAACTCCACACAGATCACTGTTGGCCGGGGGCAGGGATCGAACCCACGATCCCCCGGCCGAGGGTAAATTGTGCTGCCGCGGTGCCACCGTGCATATAAGCACTCTCAGTGCTTGTTTAGTTTCTTCTCATGAAAGGACAGTGCTGGTTGCTCAAGCATGATTCTTGGCAAGAACTGTATGGATATAATTCCAGTGAAGAAGAACACACAAAAGTGTGTTTATTAAATGTAACAGATTTTGAGCAGAATTGCAGCAGATTTGTTCAGTTAAAAATGTGATAAGATTTATTTAATATGAAAGTTGATTTTTCTTAAATGTTGCATAACTTTTTCAAACATGGTTCAACATAGTTCATGAATTAAGAGGGTTTAGTTTTTTATGGTTAAAAGGGACTGGTGAAAACTGGACATTTTTTTAATGTAGAAGTGATCATCTGAACAATTTTTTTTTTTTTTTTTTTTTTTTTTGTTACTTATTTGTACCCGTAGGTAGACTTGGTTTGCAGTCTGGTGACAAGCCACCGGCTGCTGGTCGCTGCGTGCGCGAGCGCCCTAAACCTACATGTTTTTGGTATGCGGGAGGAAACCGGAGAAATCCCGGAGTAAACCCACGCAACACGGGGAGAACATGCAAACTCCACACAGATCACTGTTGGTCGGGGGCTGGGATCGAACCCACGACCTCATGATCCCCGCAATCCCCCGGCCAAGGGTAAAACTGTGCTGCCACAGTGCTAAACCACTGCGCCACCGTGCAGCCACGGCCAGTTGCTGAGATTAATAAAAATAAAGTGTTGAATATTGATCTTGTCTGTTACCCACTCTAAGTTATTGATAATTATATATATATATATATATATAGTATATATATATATATATATACACACACACACACACACACACACACACACACACACAATTTGTTATTTTAGAGGAGTGTGTCAAGCTGGTGCCCTTCACATGACTCGATACCCATGAAGTAGCTCTTGTTTTCAAAAAGGTTGGTGACCGCTGGTATAAAGTGATTCAAGAAAATCTGTGTGTGTCTGTGATCAAAGGCAGGCATCACTCACGATCATAGGACTCGCTATGACATCATCAAAGATCAAACACAGGCATCACTCACGCTCACTCACAATCATATGACATCAAAGATCAAAGGCAGGCATCACTCACGATCATAGGACTCACTATGACATCATCAAAGATCAAACACAGGCATCACTCACGCTCACTCACAATCATATGACATCAAAGATCAAAGGCAGGCATCACTCACGATCATAGGACTCGCTATGACATCATCAAAGATCAAACACAGGCATCACTCACGCTCACTCACAATCATATGACATCAAAGATCAAAGGCAGGCATCACTCACGATCATAGGACTCGCTATGACATCATCAAAGATCAAATGCAGACATCATAGGACTCGCTATGCCATCATCAAAGATCATAGGACTCACTGACATCATCAAAGATGAAAGGCAGCCATCACTCACAATCATAGGACTTGCTATGACATCATCAAAGATCATAGGACTCGCTATGACACCATCAAAGATCAAGGCAGGCATCACTGAACGAGTGCTGACGTGCTTGCTTGCACCTGCTTTCTACGGGCATGCAGAAATACTTGCTTATACTTGGTTTCTACGGGCATGCACAGGTATACACAGACATGCACAGATATGCACTAGTAGTAATTAAAAACAAATCTATATTTTATCGCAGTTGGTTTGAGAATGAGATTGTGTTAGGCCAACTTTTAAACAAGGATGGTGTTCTGTTAAATTATGAATTCATAAACAAATTTGGTTTGTGTCACACCCAAAGAATTCACTACAGTTCAAAATGCAACTCCTGGGACCACTTTACAATTGTTAAAAAACTGATTTTGAACTTAGAGTTCAATGTAGCACTGAGGTTTTTACTGGAGATGTTAACATTAAAAGCAAAAAGTACAATAACAGGCCCATCAGAAATACTTTAATTGATAAGGAAACTCCTGATGCAAAGTTTTACTGGATGTCTAACTTTAATGAATTAAAACTGGAAAAAAGCATGTATGATTTCATACAAGTTTGTATCAGTAATAAAATCAAAGAGGCATTACTCAAACTCTTGCACAGAATTTATCCAGTTAAAGAGGTCCTGGTGGAAAGGTTTAAAATTGATATTGACACTGTCTGTGAATTCTATAAATTGGAAAAAGAAACTTTATTTCACTTATTGTCACGAACTGAGCTGGTTTGGTCCTTTAGACTCGGTTCTGACTGTTCTCTGTGGCTCAGGTTATCGGTATATTTGTGCATTGTGTCATCTTTTGAGTTCTTGTAGTTTCTTTGTCACTTGTTCTTTTTCCCGTACCTGTAGCCACTGTTCTGGCCGGCAGCTGTTAGGCAGCCTCCCTTGGCCTACATTCGTGTGGGCGTTGTCTGACACCTGCCGGTCCGACCATGCCCCCTCTCTCTTGACAGCCAGCTGGTTCCACTCTGGTAATTGCTTTTCCCGCACTTCGCCCAGGTGTACCCAATCTGTTGTGCCAGCAATGCTTGTACTTAAGCGGCCTTTGCCAGTCAAGCATTACTGGACCATTGTATTGTCTGTGAGGTATGTTGTGGCCACCATTCACTGTGGTCTGCCCACTGCATGTCATCGTGTGAGTCTAGAAGTGAACCCTGTCTGCTTTTTATAAGTCTGTCTATTTTTGTGTTGTTTGTCTTGTGGTCACCGTTCACTGTGGTCTGCCCGCTGCACGTCATCATGTGAGTCTAGAAGTGAACCATGTCATCCTTTTTTGTAAGTCTGCTCAGTTTTTGTATTATTTGTCTTGTGGCCACGGTACACTGTGGTCTGCCCGGTGCACACTTGTCGTGTGAGCCATTTAGTGTACACAGTATCGTTTTTTTGTAAGTCTCTATTTTGGAACTGTCTGCCTTTTTGTTAATAAATGGTTGTGGTGTTGCTAGTCCAGCATAGCGGTACTCAAATACTTTGCAAGCAGTTTCATGAAATGGTCAGTCAGAGAGCAATTCATACCAGCTTGGACGTCGCCCGGGTTAACAAGGTCAGGAGTTCCTGGCAGCGGAAGGCGAATTACAGAGCTGCGTGGAGGAATCTGATCAGACCTAAATGAAACAGTCATTGTCACCCCCGACAGACTGCTATGATGATGATGTGATGTAACCCTGCGCTTAAATCCATCCTTTCTCCTCACTCCTCGATGCGCTGCGTAAAAGCGCACGAGGAGGGTCGTGACACTTATTTTTTTCCATTGTACACAAACAAATTTGTTTTGGATGAATATATACATTTAGTTGAATAATAAATTGGGCACAAACATTAAGTTTGAAGTTAAAGATGTCATGTTATATTTCTTGAGATCTCATGTCAACTCAACATTGACATCTCTGACAGTTGTTTATATTGCTAGGAAAATTTCACATTCATAAACCAAAACGGTCCCATTCCAAACCTTGCTTCAAACACTTTTTAATTGCATTAAAACACTATATAGATTTGATTAAGTATTGCAACAACCAAAAAGCCACGAAAACCCTGTAAATGTTTGAATATTTCAGTCTTGAAGTTTGAAGGTTATAACAAGAAAATACCTGGAATTTCCCCATTGTTGGACTAATAAAGGCTTATCTTAAGATCCCTTTGCTTTATCTTGATGCATATGTGGGTGCATATACTGTATATGTGTACATTTTTGTGACATTTCACATAGATAACGGAGTACCTCCATTTGATTCTTCCTACAACAAGTCACTCTATATACTAATGCATACTTGTGCATGCCTGTAGAAACCAAGTATAAGCAAGTATTTCTGCATGCCCATAGAAAGCAGGTGTAAGCAAGCATGTCACCACTCGTTCAGTGATGCCTGCCTTTGATCTTTGTAGACAGTGTGACACACACACAAGATTTTGATTCGTTTTGCTTGTTTAACAAAGTTTTGATGCAGCACTGAGCCTATGATGTGCCTATGATGTCTATATGTTCCTATGATGTCTACATGATGTTATATGACATCATGTAGACACATAGTCATAGACACTGTGACACACAGATTTTCTTGAATCACTCTATACATCATAGGAACATCATAGGTGATCCTATGATCTTTTAGCAAGCCCTATAGTTGTGAGACACAGACAGACAGACACAGAGATTTCTTCTTCTTCTTCTTTTAGATTTGATTGGCCAGACATATAGAGTAATGATATAGTGAAGTATGTGGCGGTAATGCACCTGTAAGCTGGTTGCCAACCGCCAATCAGGCAGTTGGCAACCAGCTTACAGGTGCATTACCGCCACGTACTTGAATTATATATAGAGTGATAATATTTTTTTCATTTTGTAAAAGAAAATGCCTTGACCAGTAACAGCCTTCTCGATTTATATTTTTATTTATGCCTCCCCCTGGTGGTTAGCATTGTTAATGTTCTTTTTTTAAATAAAATAAAAAAGGCAAAAAAAATGTTTGTTCAGGAAACAAAGAAGGCACATTAAAAACAAATTAGTGATGGTTTGTTTTATTAAAGGTAATTTTGAGAGATTGGTTCTCTGATTGTCTGCATTCACACTTCTATTTGTGGATGTGGTTCCTCTTAAGTTTAAATATTTTAAAGATACCCCAAACATAACCCGAACATAACCAAGTCAGGAGCAGGTTATGTCCACAGCCTTTATTACCACAGTTACAAACACCATCATCCATCTTCTACCAGTTTTCCGGAGGTCCAGGTCACGGAGGCTGCAGTTCAAGCAGAGAAGCTCAGACTTCCCTTTCCCCAGCCACCTGCTCCAGCTCTTCAGAGAGGATACCAAGGTGTTCCCAGACCAGCTGTGAGACATAGTCTCTCCAGCAAGTCCTGAGCCTACCCCGGGGTCTCCTCCCAGTGGGACCCCTCATGGATCGTCACCTTATCGTGGTGGGGGGTTTGCGTGCCCTAGTGATCCCAGGAGCTATGTTGTCCGGGGCAATTTGCCTCTGGTAGGGTCACCCAAGATAAACTGGTCCTGGGTGAAGGGCCAGACTAAGAACGATCCAACAGACTTTCTTGATAAGATAAGATAAGATAAGCCTTTATTAGTCCCACAATGGGGAAATTCCAGGATTGCAACAGCACAGGGATAGCAACACTCAAAGCAATAATCAAGAAGATACGAAAAATATAAATAAGAGCAGTGGATATACATACGTACACATAAATATATAAATATATATACAAAGTGCAGAGCATTGTAGCAAGATGGAATAAACAGCATCACCGTCTACTTAGTTATCCTACATAGTATGAATATGTACCCATACATATTGTCACCCTCCGTAGTGACTGATATTGTCCTAGTTGTATACTGGAGGGGACCATTTGTTATACAGTCTGACAGCCGTAGGTAGGAAGGACCTGCGAAACCTCTCGGTTGTGCACCTAGGATGATGTAGTCTACTGCTAAATGAGCTCCTCAGTGCATTCAATATGTCCTGCATAGGGTGGAACTCGGACTCCAGCAGAGATGACAGTTTAGCCACCATCCTTCTCTCTCCTATCTCCTCCACTGGGTCAAGGCGTTGCCCCAGGACAGATCTAGCTTTCTTGATCAGTTTGTTCAGTCTCTTCCTATCAGCTGCTGTAATGCCGTTGCCCCAGCAGACCACACCAAAAGTGATGGCTCATGCCACCACCGTGTCGTAGAATGTCTTCAGCAGTGCCCCTTGTACACCAAAAGACCTGAGCCTCCTCAGTAGGAACAGCCTGCGCCGTCCCTTCTTGTAGAGTGCGTTGGTATTGTGTGACCAGTCTAGTTTATTGTTCAGATGAACACCAAGGTACTTGTAGGATGTCACCATCTCAGTGTCTGTTCCCTGTATGTTTACTGGTGCTGTGAGGAGTTGTTCTTGCCTGCGGCAGTCCACCACCAGCTCCTTAGTTTTCCTCGCGTTGATCTGGAGGCAGCTCCGATGGCACCAATCCACGAAGTCCTGGATAAGCCCTCTGTACTCAGCTTCATCGCCGTTGGAGATGAGGCCGACAATCGCAGAGTCATCAGAGAACTTCTGTAGATGGCAGTGTGTTGTGTTGTGTGAGAAGTCCGCAGTATAAGGGGTGAAAAGGAAGCGAGCCAAAACCGTTCCCTGGGGGGCCCCCGTGCTACCGATGATCGTGTCAGACACGCAATCCCGGGTTCTCACAAACTGTGGCCGGTTAGTGAGGTAGTCCAGGATCCATGATGACAGGTGCTGGTCCACCCCTGTGCACAGCAGCTTGTCCTTCAGGATCATCGGTTGAATGGTGTTGAAAGCACTGGAGAAGTCAAAGAACATGATCCTCACCGCATTCCCGGGCTTCTCCAGGTGGGACAGAGAACGGTGAAGGAGGAAGATCACTGCATCCTCCACCCCAATGCCATGCTGGTAGGCGAACTGGAGTGGATCCATCGCTGGTCCCACCAGGGGGCGGAATGAGCAAGGAGCAGTCTCTCCAGGGTCTTCATCATGTGAGACGTCAGGGCCACTGGTCTGTAGCTGTTCAGATCTTTGGGGTGGGAAGTCTTTGGTACAGGTACCACACAAGATGTTTTCCACAACTGTGGTACCCTCCCCAGCTTCAGGCTCAGGTTGACAATGTACTCCACAATCCCACACAGCTGGTCTGCACAGGACTTGAGGAGCTTCGCACTGATGCCGTCCGGTCCCAAGGCCTTCCTCGCCTTGATCTTCCTCAGCTCCATCCTCACCTGGGTCTTAGTGAGGGTCAGGTTGGGGGGCTGTGTGCTAGGAGTGGGGGGGTGTTGGTGGAGTGGGGTGTGGACAGCAGGTCTCGATGACTTTAGAGACAGCAGTGGTTGTTGTGCAGTCGGGGGGGAGGGCGATTGGTCAAACCTATTAAAAAACAGGTTCAGATTGTTCGCCAACTCCCTGCCCCCCGTGGCCTGGGGGGAGGTATTCTGGAGCCCAGAGATGGTTTTAAGGTTTCTCCAGACCCCGCCAATGTTGCTCTGTTGCAGCTTGTCCTCCATCTTCTTCCTGAAGCTGTCCTTGCCTTCTCTGATCTTCCTCCTCAGCTCCCTCTGTACGGACTTCAGCATCTCCCTGTTCCCCAACCTGAAGATCCTCTTCTTCTCTCTCAGAAGTGTTTTTATCTCAGGGTTGATCCAGGGTTTGTTGTTCGAGCAACACCATATGGTCTTGGTGGGTACGGTGTTACAGTCCACACAAAGCCGATGTAGTCCGTGATGGTGTGAGTGAGGCCATCGATGTCCTCACCATGTGGATCGCAGAGCTGCTCCCAGGCAGTGATTTCAAAACAGTCCTTTAGCACGTCCATTGCCTCCTCAGACCATAACTTCACCGTGCGCATGACTGGGGATTGTCTGTGTACTAGGGGTTTGTACACCGGCAGGAGATGAACCAAGTTGTGATCCGATCTCCCGAGTGGGGGGAGTGGTGATGAGGTGTACGCCTCCTTAGTATTTGCATAAAATAAGTCCAGTGTTTTATTGTATCTAGTGTGGTATGTGACATACTGGGTGAACGTGGGTAGAATGGGGGACAGTGAAATATGGTCACCTGAGATGAGGAGAAGAGCATCTGGGTGTTCTGTCTGCAGCCTGCCAGTTACTGAGTGGATGACGTAACACGCTGTCCCAGCGTTGGCCGTCGGATTTGCATAAATAACAATGCAGATCACGTGTGAGTATTCCCTCGGGAGATATGTAGGCCGCATGCTAACAGCTAGCAACTCAATGTCTTTGCTACAGTACTGTTCCTTAAAGGCCAAATGTCACGTAATTTTTTTTTTCTAAATGACAACGAATTTAGATAAAATACACATAGCTTAAACCAAATATTCATACCGGAGACCATATCACCCACCTGTATTTACATAATTGCACAAAATACACCAGGTGAAGGCCCCACCTTGCTTGCTGGCTTGTGACAGCCAGTCCAGACCACGCCCATGTTTTTGACATCACCAGTTGTACCCTGGCTGCCCTGCCTATCCACATTCACACTTATCAACATTGGACAATCATGACGGAAAGTGACAGCGATTGTGAACAAATTAGTTTATTTTGTCTTTTTTTTTTTGTCTTTTTTTTTGTCAGTGGTTCAGACAGTGACAGAGGCATTGAACCTTACAGGTTCGAGCCGTCCAAGACGGAATCAGATGCTTTGTCTGATGACAACAGTTCCAACGATGACCAGAGAGCAGAACCAGTGGAAAATGTCATTGAACTGGACATTAATCGCCTCCAGAATTGCGAAGCCGAAGGGGGTCTGTCGAGGGTGCCCCATAAATATTGATTTTTCGGAAGCCATTATTATTACAGTGGAGGAGAGCCGCTGCTGTCAAGAAATTGACCAGATCAATATGAAAATGGAGGCGCATACCTGTCAAGTGAGACGTTTTCGCCGTATTTTGGTGCCAAGCGCGGCTGTGGGGGACGGCGGAGTGGTGGGGGACACTTTTCTGGGAAATGTTTTAAATGTAGTTCGTGTTGTTATTGTCAAATATTTTAAGGAAAATACGGGGAAAATGCAATTTTAGCAAAAACGGGCGTATTGCCATTTCTGTACGCCCAAAAGAAAAATATACGGGAAAAAAAATTGAGTGTGTTGCGGAGCACGTCCTGTGTGTGATCCCCCACAGCTGGTGCTGGCAGATGGCTCAGCGGGAGCTATTATCACTACAATGAGAAGTGTGGAGTCAATCATTAGTCAGATTGTCGGGGTGGGCTGATCGCTCAGCGTGAGCTATTCTCACTACAATGAGAAGTCATTAGGACAATGGTTTAACACGTTCAGCTGTGCAGCGGTTGCGGAACAGAGAGAGATCGCCTTACAAATACAGAATTCTGCTTTTTTTTTTTATTTTGCGCCGGACGCTGAGTTGTGTTGTTATTGTCAAATATCCATGAATCCTTAAAATATTTGACAATAACAACACGAGTTGCATTTGGGGCATTTCCCAGAGAGGTGTCCCTTGTTGCTCCGCCGTTCCTTATAGCCGCTTTTTACGGTGTTGAAGTACGGCGAAAACGTCTCACTTGACAGGTATGAAAACATTTCCCAGAGAAGTGTCCCTTATTACCCAGCTGTCCCTGATAGTCCCGTTTTAAGGTATGGATGAAATATCCAATTTTTTCTTTCTTGTTGCTCACTTCAACCTTCCAGTCTCCATATAAACAATCAATTGAAATACCCCAAGCATCAAACTAGGGTACAATCGATTTCGTCACTTCCGCCTTCTTCCCCAGGCGATTCCAGGGGCCGTGTCAGGCCAAGCGCGGCAGTTTTAAATTAACGAATATTCCGTTGTTACTGAAGCATATGCACCAAGACCTGAACGGATCGGTTCCCTTTTATATCTAGTTTCAAGATATTTAAAGTACCCTGTTACGTGACATTTGGCCTTTAACCGCGATATGTCCCGGTCTGCACCAGTTGTTATTGACATACATTATCACTCCTCTGCCCCTTGTCTTCCCATTGTCTGGTGTCCGGTCTGCCCGTATTGCATGGAAACCCTCCAGTTCGATGTTAGCATCTGTTGCTAGTTCTGTTAGCCATGTCTCGGTATACAACATCAAGCTAATCTCTCTGAAGACGCTCTCGTAGCGGGAGATAGCCGCTAGCTCATCAGTCTTACTGAGTAGCAATCGAACATTCCCCATAATAACGGATGGGAGGACGGGTCTGTACCTTACATTCCTCGCCCGCCGTCTTACTCCAGCTCGACATGCACGCCGTTTCTGTCTTATTTCTCCCGGTATGTCGAATTTTTGCGTTAGCATCGTGGGCCGGTTAAGTGCTAACAGCTGGTCTCTATTGTACTGCCTCCTGCAAGAAACAGTGGCTCCGTCCGCTGGTTCATGAGACATTTGGGCGATCTATGTGTTCGGATGGAATAAAGGTGACGCTGGATCAGAAAGATTGGCAAGAGAGCTAGATAGTAAATAGAAATAGGCAGAAATGACTTCCGGTTATGGCGGCCACGTAGGAAGACGTGTTACACACTGCTCTGCTCCTAAAAATAAAAAGTTTACTAAAACTCTCTTAATTGGAACAAAAATCCATCCCAGCATTTAGGCGCGGATATGGTAAGATAAGATAAGATAAGCCTTTATTAGTCCCACAATGGGGAAATTCCAGGATTGCAACAGCACAGGGATAGCAACACTCAGAGCAACAATCAGAAGGCAAGAGAAAAAAAAAAAAAGAAACAAGAGCAGCAAGTATACATATGTACATATAAACATAAATATATATATATATATATATATAAATAAAATAATAAATTTTAAATTTTATAAAAAAAATTATAAATTTTATAATAATAAAATAAAACAGCACAGGGATAGCAACACTCAGAGCAACAATCAGAAGGCAAGAGAAAAAAAAAAGAAGCAGAAACAAGAGCAGCAAGTATACATATGTACATATAAACATAAATACTGTATATATATATAAATAAAATAATAAATTTTAAATTTTATAAAATTTTTTATAAATTTTATAATAATAAAATAAAACAGCACAGGGATAGCAACACTCAGAGCAACAATCAGAAGGCAAGAGAAAAAAAAAAAAGAAACAAGAGCAGCAAGTATACATATGTACATATAAACATAAATATATATATATATACACATATATATAGACACAGTGCGGCGCATTGTAGCTAGATGGAATAAATATGTAAATATATAAACACAGTGCGGAGCATTGTAGCTAGATGGAATAATATGTAGATATATAAAAACACAGTGCGGCGCATTGTAGCTAGATGGAATAAATATGTAGATATATAAAGACACCCAGTGCGGAGCATTGTAGCTAGATGGAATAAATATGTAAATATATAAACACACAGTGCAGAGCATTGTTGCTAGATGGGATGAAACAGCACAACCATCTACTTAGTTATCCTACATGGTATGATTATGTGCCCATACATATTCTCACCCTCCATAGCGACCGGTATTTTCCTAGTTGTATGCCGGAGGGGACCATTGTGTAAGTCTATTGCGTCTTTTGCATTCAAAACTATTAGGTTGTCACGTCTTTTTGCTATCTCTGCGAGCAGCCCTGCTTAGGTTGAACAGTCTGACAGCCGTTGGTAGGAAGGACCTGCGAAACCTCTCGGCTACATATTCACCTTCAGGTGTGAAGGGATTAACTAACCATTCATCGGCGCCCTAAGGTCTCAGGTCATCGGCGCCCATGAGGAATGTAAATGGCGGACGAGATCTGATAGATTTCAGGGAATATCACTTTTCCCCGGGAGGATGAGCAATCCTCTGTGAATAACTATCCTTTTCATACACATAAACTATCGCTGCATCATTCCTGACTATTTTGGTTTGCACTGTAGGCCTAACTGTAACGTAAACACGGCTCGCTCTCTCCCGCCAGTGAATGGTACCTAGTGTGGTCTATATTTGGTGATTACATATGTAAAGCGACTTCACACGTGTGAAGTTGCCAACTGCCAGCGGGGATCGCCCTGACCTCCCAAGGCCAGGTGGAGGGATACGAAGACAAAGGAGGGGGATTAAGATAATGTGGGATGTCAGCTTTGATATGCATGTCTTTTGTTATGTGTGGGTATAAGTATGTAGAGCTGAATATGTTCTGCCTCTTTCTACTTCTGCTTCTGCACTGAGATGAGACTTGTTAGAGGAGCGAAACTTTGGTTTATAAGTCGCATCGCCTCGTTATTCCAAGCTCTTCTACACCTAGCCTAGTTGTATTATTTTAGGCCTCTTATTAGTACATAGTATGCCGAAAGAAGTGGTGCCTCCCGAGGAGTGGGAGAGACGGTTCCACGGATATGCAGAAGGGACGTTCAAGTTTGGGCAGGGGCAACGGGCAAAGCCTGGCACCCACGCCGCGCGAGTCTTGGTTCGAATTGAGGAGTGTCCCCGGCACAAGACCAGTCTGATGAGGGACATCCAGGGAGTCTGGTATATTATTGTCTGGTATATTTACTCATATTTTAGTGTATATTTACTCAAAAGGAAACAGGGCACACACAGTACAAGGGCAGGTGGTACTGCCCCAACAACCCTGACCTGCCACCCTTTGAGGAGTGGAAGGCTGCCATGGTTCTCCGAGCTGTATGTAAGCCCCCAGCATGAGGAGTGGAGGTTCTCCTAGCTATATGTAAAAGCCTCCAGCTCAGCTTCCTAGCTTTATGTAAGTAGATGTCTGCTGTGTATTTGCATGTGAAGTATGATTTACATGCTTTTTGGCCATGTGCCAACATGTCAGTTGATGATGATGATTATATTTTGGTTGCAATGTTTTTGTCTGTTCGTGTAATAAATATCCTTTTGCATTCCTTCATTTCATGAGTTTCTTCCATCTAGCTTTAGACTTGTCTATACGCTTTCTCCAATAAGTTCTTCAGATTAAATACCAGTAGATCTAAATTAAATAGAGGTCCATACAATTAAAGGTAGTTACAGTAAGATCTCAAACGGGTGAAAACAGGGCACTCTGACTTTTTTGGCAGAAAAACATATGAGTAATACTATGTAACCCTAGGGTTTTTTGTTTTTTTTTCATTGGGATCATTCCTAAAACCATCCTTCCTGACTTTCTCCGGCCCCTTTCATTATTGGGATCATTGCTAGCTAAAAAACCGTCCACCGTGTGTCGCTATTTCCCCCCTTTTTCCCCCTCTTCCCCCCTGCCGGAGAGAACTTTATCCCCCAGCTTTTGTGCACCTAGGATGATATAGTCTGCTGCTAAATGAGCTCCTCAGTGCATTCAGTATGTCCTGCATAGGGTGGAACTCGGACTCCAGCAGAGATGACAGTTTAGCCACCGTCCTTCTCTCTCCTATCTCCTCCACTGGGTCAAGGCGCTGCCCCAGGACAGAGCTAGCTTTCTTGATCAGTTTGTTCAGTCTCTTCCTATCGGCTGCAGTAATGCCACTGCCCCAGCAGACCACTCCAAAAGTGATGGCTGATGCCACCACCGTGTCATAGAATGTCTTCAGCAGCGCCCCTTGTACACCAAAAGACCTGAGTCTCCTCAGCAGGAACAGCCTGCGCTGTCCCTTCTTGTAGAGTGTGTCAGTATTGTGTGACCAGTCTAGTTTATTGTTCAGATGAACATCCAGGTACTTATAGGATGTCACCATCTCGATGTCTGTTCCCTGTATATTTACTGGTGCTGTGAGGGGTTGTCCTTCCCTGCGGCAGGTAAAGAACAAGGCTGGGAAATTAGGTGGAGGAAAAAGCAATTCGACAAAACAACCCAAGCTAACAGACTTCCACGCTCGAGGTGAAACAGAAAAAGCTCCGGGGACAATGGCAGAGGATGTAGCCAGCGGCGGAGTGGGAGCTGCTGAGGAGGGGACAAGCGCGGTGCTCGCTGCCATCAGCTCCATGAGAGCAGAGTTTTCGTCTAAATTTGATGGAATTATAGCAGCGATAGAAGGAATGAGAAAGGAAATAGGCGACTGTATGGAATGAGTATCGCAGGCGGAGCTCCGAATTTCAAGCACTGAAGATGACGTCACCAGCCTACAATCAAAGTTGCAAACACTGGAATTAAAATGGAAACGTCTGGAAGATAACGTCCTGGACTTGGAATCCCGCTCACGACGGAATAATTTGAGGCTGGTGGGCCTCCTGGAGGGAGCGGAGGGACAGGACCCATGTTCCTTTTTGGAAAAGTGGATTCCAGAAGCGCTGAACAACACGGACCTGCAGTCATCGGTCATCTTAGAGAGCGCTCACCGAATCGGCCCACCGAAAGATAATAAGACACCACCGAGGACGCTGATTATGAAGTTCCTCAACCACAGAGACAAGATGACGGTCACCAATGCGGCGCAAGCTAAAGGGGAAATCAAATACCAGGATCAACAGGTGCGGTTCTACTCAGACTTCACCACAGGAATTCAACAATTAAGGAGGCAGTTCGACCCCGCCCGCAAAGAGCTGCGCAACCTCGGGATTCGTCACGGAGTGATTCATCCGGCAAGACTGCTGGTCACATACAGTGGGGTAAAAAAGTATTTAGTCAGCCACCAATTGTGCAAGTTCTTCCACTTAAAAGATGAGAGAGGTCTCCAATTTTCATCATAGGTATACCTCAACTATGAGAGACAAAATGAGGGGAAAAAAATCCAGAAAATCACATTGTCTGATTTTTTAAAGAATTTATTTGCAAATTATGGTGAAAAATAAGTATTTGGTCAAAAACAAAAGTTCATCTCAATACTTTGTTTTATACCCTTTGTTGGCAATGACAGAGGTCAAACGTTTTCTGTAAGTCTTCACAAGGTTTTCACACACTGTTTCTGGTATTTTGGCCCATTCCTCCATGCAGATCTCCTTTAGAGCAATGATGTTTTGGGGCTGTCGCTGGACAACACGGACTTTCAACTCCCTCCAAAGATTTTCTATGGGGTTGAGATCTGGAGACTGGCTAGGCCACTCTAGGACCTTGAAATGCTTCTTATGAAGCCACTCCTTCATTGCCCGGGCGGTGTGTTTGGGATCACTGTCATGCTGAAAGACCCAGCCACGTTTCATCTTCAATGCCCTTGCTGATGGAAGGAGGTTTTCACTCAAAATCTCACGATACATGGCCCCATTCATTCTTTCCTTTACACGGATCAGTCATCCTGGTCCCTTTGCAGAAAAACAGCCCCAAAGCATGATGTTTCCACCCCCATGCTTCATAGTAGGTATGGTGTTCTTTCTCCTCCAAACATGACAAGTTGAGTTTTTACCAAAAAGTTCTATTTTGGTTTCATCTGACCATATGACATTCTCCCAATCCTCTTCTGGATCATCCACATGCTCTCTAGCAAACTTCAGATGGGCCTGGACATGTACTGGCTTAAGCAGGGGGACACGTCTGGCACTGCAGGATTTGAGTCCCTGGCGGCGTATTGTGTTACTGATGTAGCCTTTGTTACTTTGGTCCCAGCTCTCTGCAGGTCATTCACTAGGTCCCCCCGTGTGGTTCTGGGATTTTTGCTCACCGTTCTCGTGATCATTTTGACCCCACGGGGTGAGATCTTGCGTGGAGCCCCAGATCGAGGGAGATTATCAGTGGTCTTGTATGTCTTCCATTTTCTAATAATTGCTCCCACAGTTGATTTCTTCACACCAAGCTGCTTACCTATTGCAGATTCAGTCTCCCCAGCCTGGTGCAGGTCTACAATTTTGTTTCTGGTGTCCTTTGACAGCTCTTTGGTCTTGGCCATAGTGGAGTTTGGAGTCTGACTGTTTGAGGCTGTGGACAGGTGTCTTTTATACTGATAACGAGTTCAAACAGGTGCCATTAATACAGGTAACGAGTGGAGGACAGAGGAGCCTCTTAAAGAAGAAGTTACAGGTCTGTGAGAGCCAGAAATCTTGCTTGTTTGTAGGTGACCAAATACTTATTTTCCACCATAATTTGCAAATAAATTCTTTAAAAATCCTTCAATGTGATTTTCTAGATTTTTTTTTCTCATTTTGTCTCTCATAGTTGAGGTATACCTATGATGAAAATTGGAGACCTCTCTCATCTGGAGACCTCTCTCATGGGCTGCACGGTGGCGCAGTGGTTTAGCACTGTGGCAGCACAGTTTTACCCTCGGCCGGGGGACCGCGGGGATCATGAGATCGTGGGTTCGATCCCAGCCCCCGACCAACAGTGAGCTGTGTGGAGTTTGCATGTTCTCCCCGTGTTGCGCGGGTTTACTCCGGGATTTCTCCGGTTTCCTCCCGCACACCAAAAACATGTAGGTTTAGGGCGCTCGCGCACGCAGCGACCAGCAGCCGGTGGCTTGTCACCAGACTGCAAACCAAGTCTACCTACGGGTACAAATAAGTAACAAAAAAAAAAAACAAAAAAAATCTTTTAAGTGGGAGAACTTGCACAATTGGTGGCTGACTAAATACTTTTTTGCCCCACTGTATAAAGGGAGAACCCACATCTTCAAGACCCCTCAAGAGGCGCAGGAGCTCATTAAGCAGATCCAAGAGGAGACTGCTGGGAGCTAAGCATGAACATGACAAAGGTAGAACATTTAAGCATTTGTACAGACATCTGATTGATCTGAAACATATAACATGTCTACAAAATACAGACTGTATTTTAAAAAAAAAGCTATGATGTACAAAGTTGCTATAAAACTTTGAAGTTATGTTGAAAAAACTACAGAAGAGAGTTAATGTCATGTCATAAAAGAGTAGAGTCAGGGTGATTGAGAGGAGAAAGAGACAGTGGTTTGACTGATCCTCGCAGGTGTGGAACAGTCACTAGCTATAACGGGAGATGGAATTTTTTTGATTTGGGGGGGATTACCACGAATGTGGGGAAAGGGAATTTGTTTTTGTTTTTGTTTGGTTTGTAGGATGAATATTCTATCATCCATGTTTTTGCTTCTCTGTAAGAGTATGTTCATATTGCAAGGTAATCTCAAACTCCTTATTGATCATAGATCAAAGCATTAATCTTAATTTAACTTCATGGAATTGCAGAGGTCTACAAAATCTAAAAAAACTTAAACAAGTTATGAATAAAATAAAAGACATAGATTCAAAAATTGTGTTTTTACAAGAAACTCATCTAATAGAGGAGGATGTAAAAAGCATTAGGAGAAGATAGCAAGGTAATGTGTTCACCTCATCATTTTCATCCCGAGCCAGGGGAGTTATGATTCTCATACACAAAACAGTCCCATTTCAAGTGAAAAATGTAATTGGAGACAAATTTGGAAGATATCTAATCATCCAAGG